>RJWM01009880.1:0-66005 GCA_004363535.1 Dasyprocta punctata | reverse complement strand
TTTTGTTTGGTTGATCTGTCTCTCTGTGACAGTGGGGTGTTAAGGTCTGCTGTTATAACTTTATTATTGTTTATTCAGTTTTTCAAGTCTATTAAGAATCGTCTTACATAGTTGGGTGCTCCCATATTCGGTGCATATATATTTATGATAGTAATCTCTTCCTCTTGAAGTTTCCCCCTAACAAGTATGTAGTGACCTTTTTTATCTCTTTTTGCCACTTTCGATTTGAAGTTTGTCTTTTCTGCAAACATAATAGCTACCCTTGTTTTTTCTGGGTTCCTGTTGCATGGAGTATTGTTTTCCAGCCTTTGATTTTTAGTCTGTGAATTTCCTTTTGAGTGAAATGTGTTTCTTGTACACAGCATATTGTTGCGTTTTGTTTCTTAACCCACTCTGCTAGTCTGTTTCTTTTTATTGGTGAGTTGAGATCATTTACATTGATTGATGTAACTGATATGTACTGGCTCATCCCTGTCATGATATCTTTCTGTTGTTGGTTTTCTACATTTTCTGTTTAATTATTTGCCCTACTTAGTGGTTTCCTTTTGCTGTTATTCTTAAGATTGTGGCTATCTTTTTCTCTTTCTAGAGTGTCTTTCGGTACTCTTTGTAGTGTTGGTTTGGTGGCTATAAATTTCTTCACTTGTTCTTTGTCATGGAAGTATCTTATTTCTCCATCAATTTTTAAGGATAGTTTTGTGGGGTACATCAATCTGGGTTGAAAGTTATTTTCTTTCAGGATTTGAAATACTTTACTCCAAGCTCTTCTTAACTTAAAGTTTGTGTTGAGATGTCTGCTGTGATTCTGATAGGCTTTCCTTCATAGGTGGTTTTTGTTTTCTCTGACAGCTGTTAGTATTTTTTTTCTTGTGCTGTATTTCTGATACCCTTAGTATTAAATGTCTGAGTGAAGATTTATTTTGGTTATGGTTAATTGGGGTTCTGTATGCCTCAGTTACCTGTATTTCAGATTCTCTTCCCATGTTTGGAAAGTTTTCTGCTATTATTTCTGTTAATAGTCTTTACAGGTCATTAGTATTGACCCCTGCTTTTTCATTTATGCCTATTAATCTTATGTTATTTTTCTTGGCATCATCTTGCAGCTGTTGAATTGTTGTTTCTTGGTTCCTTACTATTTTTTAAAAGATCTTCTCTTTCATGGCCATTATCTCCCATGCTGTCTTCAAGATCTGAGATTCTATCTTTGGCTTCATTCAATTGGTTTTTCAAACTTTCCATGGGTTTTGTCATTTCCTGCATTTCCCTTTGCATCTGTTTCATGCATTCTGTTTGTGTCTTATATTGTTCAAAGTTTCATTCATTTTCTTAATTCCTTCTATTTTTTATCTTGTTCTTCTGATACACACATTTCTTTAATAATGATTCTTATTTCATTTTTTAGCCGAGAGAATATTTCTGATTTGAATTTCTCTATAGATTCATTGAGCTGTTTCTTTACTGCATTTTCTATCATTTCTGAAAGTTCAGTTGTGTGACTCCCACTGTCTTCCATTTCATTGTCTCTTGGGTTTGTTCTCAATGGGCTGGGAGACTGAATGTACGTCTTGGTCTTTTGTTTTTTCATTTTCTTCTGGAGCCTATGTGACTCTGTGTCCTGTGAGGCTGACTGGGTGTTCCTCCGGTGGTTCACAATGAACTGCGGGACCCAGTAGAGCTGGATCTTGTGTGCAGCAAGTGAGGGTGGCCTCCCGGGGCATGTGAGTGGAGCCTCCACCTTCCCAGGTGGGGTCCAAGGCCTCCCTGTCCCAGAGAGCTAGGCCGAGTGTACCCCGGAGTGTGTCACCACCCTGACCCTAAGTCTGGCTGCAAGGAGTTCAGGGGTTCTGCTGTACCAGGCAAGCATGGGCAAGTCCCAGGCCTACACTGCCAGGGCCTTGCTTCTTGCTGGGCAGGGTCTGTGAGCTCTAGGTTGTGGCATGCACTGCTTCAGTGAAGTATGGTTGGTCGCACACGCTCTGCGCTTTCGTGGGGGGAGCCCAAGCTCTCCAAGGCCCTGCAGCTATGCTGGTCAGTCCCTGATGAGGAGCTCTGGGGTCCTGGGCTGGGCTGGGCTGAGTACCTCTGTGTCCTGCGAGGCTGGCCAGGCATTCCTCTGATGGGTCGTGCTGAGCTGCAGGACCCGGTGGATTTTAGACTATTTTTGATAATTATAATGAAAGGAGTTATAAATATTTTCCTATTAGTCCTTCTGTATAATTTTGTTATCCTATTCTGTAGGTGATGACTTAAAAGTGAGATTGCTGGGTCATATGATTTATACATAGATAATCTTTTGAGAAACTGCCCAACTGATTCCACAATATAGCTTGGGATATTTTTATTATAAGAACATACCTTATATTCTCTAGCATTATTCAACAAAATGCTTTAAAAACATTGGATATTATTGTGTTTGTAAATACATATTCACTATTAACTTTCATCCTTTAACAAGAATATTGTGTTTTTTAAACCTTTGCTAAACTTTTTAGTTCATACTGTATCTATTTAACCCAAGGTAATAGGTCTGCATCTTTGCCCTTAAATCATATTATTCTTAACTGGTAAAATGGGCAAGAAAAAACATATTTCTTATTTTTAAATGTACCATGGTGCTTAGGAAATTTACACACTTTATTTTTATAATTAGGAAATTGATATTGACAAATATAAAGCCAATTAATATATTTATAAATGGATTGCCTTTTGGGTTATGTTGCTTTTTATTAGTACGTGTTTGCAGTACATAATAATCACATTTATTGTGGGAAGTTTTTACATATGCACAACACATGTTAACTCTTATTTTTGGTAGTCTTCCATTCCTTTCCTTCCAACTCTTATCTTTTCCATTTGCCAAGGCTGTATCTACATGTTTACTTTCATTTTGATTTTTTTCCTTAAACAACTTTTCTCTTCCTTATGTTCTTTCACCTCTTATGCTTTCCTTCCCATTTGAAAAAAATTCTTCCTACTTTTTAGTATCTATCCTCTATCCTGCTTCTTAAACATACTAGGATTTCTCACACAAGAGAAACAGTGCAATATTTAAACTATTGTGTATGATTTATTTGAAGATTCTTATCTCAAGGTGCATCTATTTACCAAATAAATGCCTTAAGTTTATCACTACTTCGGCTAGCACACAATCGTAAATTAATATCACGTTTCCTTTATCAGTTTATCTGTTTATTATAAATTTTGCTATGAACATCAGTATACATGTATCACTATGATATGAAGGCTTTAACTCTTTGGGAGGATACCTACAAGGAGAAGAGCTAGGTCAAATACAACTTCTAGTTTTACTTCTTTGAGGAATGTCCATACAGATTTGTATGCCAGCTGTACCAATTTACATTCCCACCAACAGTAGAGAAGAGTGCTCTTTTCCCCATGCCTAACTAGGATTTGTTTGTAGTTTATTTCTTGATCATAATCAGTATTTTGTATTGTGATATAATCTCTGTGCTGCTTTAATTGGCATTTCTCAGATTTCCAGTGATGTTGAACACTTTTCCATGTATTCATTGGCTATTTGTACTTCTTCCTTTGTGAAGTGTCTGTTCATTTAAGATGTCCATTTTTTGGATTGGGTATTTAAATTTTGGGTTCTAATTTTGTTGAGGTTTTATGTATTCTACATGTTAGCCCCTTGTCTGAGTAGTAACGAACTGGCAAAAAATTTTTTCATTCTGCAAGTTATCTCTTCACTTTTAGTTGTTTCATTTGTTGTGCAAAAGCTTTTAATTTGATGTAGTTCCATTTGTTTATTATCTATATTTCCTTTGCAATCAGAATTTTGTTCAAAAAGTCTTTCCCTATACGCATGTCTTAAAGAATTTTGCCTAGTCTACCCTCCAGAAGATTAATTGTTTATGTTTTAATATTAAGATATTTGACCCACTCTGATTTAAGTTTTGTACGTTGTGAGAGATATGGGTCCATATTCAGTTTTAATCATGTGGATGGACAGGTTTTCCAGCATCATTTGTTCAAGTGGCTATCATTTCAGTGAAGATGTTTGGCACCATTATCAAAGAGAAATTGGCTGAGTTTGCCTGGCATTTCTCCTACATACGCTATTCTGTTCCACTGATACTAAGATTTTTTTTTTTTTTGCCAATACCATACCATATTTCTCACTGTAGCTTTATAGTATAACTTCAATTTTGGGACTGGGATGCCCTGTGCCTTACCTGTGTTGCTCAGAATTGCTTTTTCTATTCTAGGTGTCTTCTGTTTCCATATTAATTTTAGGATGGTTTTCTCTAGTTCTGTGAAGAATGCTACTGGTATTTTGATTAGGATTGTATTAAATATATGTATATAACAGTTTTAGAACAATGATCATTTTTTGTTATATTGGTTCTACTTATCCAGGATCTGGGCACATCTTTCTACTTTCTGATATCCTCTTCAAGCTCCTTTTTCAGAGCACTGCAGTTTTCTTTCTAAAGGTTTTCAGTAAGGTTAATTCCTAAATATTTAATTTTTCTTGAAGCTATTGAGGAAAGCATTGTTTCCCTAGTGCAGTGGTGGCAAACATATAGCACCTGTGGCACAGTGGGCTGTTTGTATCATTTAAAGTTTTAAAAGTTTTGGCATCACTAAATTACCATCTCTTTTGGTCAGTTTTTGTTAGTATGCAGAAATGCTATCAAATTTTGAGTGTTGACTTTGTATCTTGCTGTGGTAGAAATATAGTTATTAATTCTAGGATTCTTTGGGGGTCTTCTATGAAAAGGATCGAGTCATCTGCAAAATGTTGTAGTTTAAATTCTTCCCTTTCTATTCATAATTACTTTATTTCTTTCTCTCACCTAATTGCTCTGCTAACATTTCACAAACTGCACTGAGCAGCACTGGTGATAGTGGACATCCTTGTCTTTTACCTGATTTTAGAGTAAAGAATTTCAGCTTTTCTCAATATACTATGATGTTTTCCATTGGTTTGTCATAGATAGCTTTTATCAGATTGAGATAAAGATTTTCTATTTCAACTTTATTCATGGTTTTTACCATGAGTGGATGGTGACTTTTGTCAAATGATTTTTCACTATCTATTAAAATGATCATATGATTTTATCATTATTTCTTTGTGTGTGTGTGTGTGTGTGTGTGTGTGGCACCAGGAATCGAACTCATAACCTCGTACCTGACAAATAGGCGCTTAAGCCACTGAGCCAAACTCCCAGCCCTTTTATCGTTATTTCTGTTAATGTGGTGTACTGCATTTTCTGGTTTGCATGTGTTGAAACGTCTCTCCCTCCCTGCAATAAATCCTAATTGGTCATGATGTATAATCTTTTGGTGACTAACTGCATGGTGTTCCCCAGTATCTTTTTCAGAATTTTTGCATCTATGTTCACTGAAGGGATTTGCCTGCCATTCTCTCTTTGTTGGATCACTTTCTGGTTATTGTATCAGAATAACACTTGCTTCCAAGAATGACTTTGGATGTACTGCTTCCCTTTCAATTTCATTAAAGAGTACTATCATTAGATCTTATCTAATGTTGCAGAACAATTCATCAGAGCATCCATCAAGACCTAGAATTTTCAGAGTTAGTTTTTTTTAATCACTTCTTCAATTTTATTGACTGATATTGGATATTCAAGATTTTTATTTCTACTTGTTTCAACTCTGTTAGTTCCCATGTATCTAAGAATCTATGAATTTCTTGTAAAGGTTCTTAAAATAGTTATGGATGATCTTTCAGATTTCAGCAGAATCCACTGCAATTTTGCCCTTTTTATTTCTAATTCATGGATTTGGATCTTATATTTTCTTATCTTGATAACGTTTACTAAGGGTTTTCCTGCTTTCTTTAATGATTCAAAGAACCAACTCTTTGATTCATTGACTCTGTGTCAATGTGTCAATGTCAATTTCATTAATTTCTGCTTAATCTTTATAATTTCCTTCCTTCTACTAGCTCTGGATTTGAATAGAGTTTTTGTTTTTCTAGAAACTGAAAGTTCATAATTATGTTATTTAACTGAACTCACTCTATTTTCTCACTTTGGAATTTACTCCTATGTACTTCCCTCTTAAGACTGCTTTAATTATGTCCTATAGGTTCTGGCGTATCATGTTAGCATTATTGTTAGATTTTAGGAACTGTCCAATTTCTTCTTTAATTTCTTCTGGGATCCACTGATTACTCAAAAGAGTATAATTTAATTTCCATATGTTTACATAGTTTCTTTGGTTTTCTTTGCTGTTTTTCTAGTTTCATTCAATATTATCTGATAATATACATGGCATAATTTTGATTCATTTGCATTTTGTTAAGCATGCTGTATGATCTAGCATGTGGTCTATTTTGGAGAAATTTTACAAGCTGCTGAGAAGAATGTGTATTTTGTTCTTGTTGGATGGAACATTTTGAATAATTGTTAATTCCATTTTGAAAGGTTTTGTTCAACTTTGATATTTCTTTGTTGATCTTTTTGTCTCGGTGATATGTCCATGACAGTAGGGTATTCAGGTCCCCATTTACAAATGCATTTTTGCTTGTTTTGTGGAGATGTATGCAATTGTATTTGGTGCATATGTATTCATTATTGTTATCTCTTCTTGTTGAATCGCTCTCTTAACAATCATGTAGTGACCTCCATTGTCTCTTCTGATTAGTATTGGCATGAAATCTGCTTTGTCTCCAATCAGGACAAGTATTTCTGCTATTTTCTAGATTCTTGGTGGGAACATTGTTTTCCACTCCTTAATTTCCAGTCTATTAATTACTTTTTGGGTTAAATGTGTTTCTTGTATGATGTATATTGTTGGAGCTTGTTTCTTGATTCATCTGCTGATCTGTCTCTCATTTGCTAAATTGATATCATTCACACTGACAATTATAACCGATTATTCTAGTCATTGTATTATTTTTTAGCTTCTAGTTCCCTTTTTTCCTATTCTATTTGATTGCACATCTTAACTTCTGGATTCATTCCATTGGACTTTTTGGTATTATTATCACTGATTCTTTCTAGGATATCCTTGAGAATTTTTTGGAGCTCTGATTTGTTAGTCACAAATTTCTTCATGTGCTCATTATCATGGAAGTATCTTGTTTCTCCATCAATTTCAACAAATAATTTTTCAGAATATATAAGGTTTTTAAGGCTTGAAATGCTTCACTCCAAGCTCTTGTTAGCTTTAGTGTTTGTGTTGAGAAGTCTGCTGAAATAGTGATTGGATTTTCTTTATTGGTGCTTTGCTTATTTTCTCTAATATTTTTAAAGATTCTGTTCTGTTATTGTGTTGGATTTCTGTAATTTTAACTCTGCTATATCTTCTGGTGATTCTTTTCTCATCACGGCTATTCAGGATTCACAGGTATCACTTATCTATATATGATAGGGCTTATGCCCATGTCCAAATGAAGTGACATGAGGCCATATGTGGGACTTTTCAAAGATGGCTGGATCTGCCATATGTTATAAAGGGCCTAAGAGTGAGTGGCATTAAATTATTTGTATGATTGGAATTAGTATAGTTCTGGGTGACCCCACACAATAGGCTGGTTGCCTGCAATGTGTAGAGGGAATATCAGGCTAGTGGCTGACTGCATGCTGTTCATTCCCTTCTGCCTACTGTGGCATGAACTGTTTTTCCTCTGCAATGTTGCTCTGCAATGACACTCTTTTGTGTCACTCTGCCTTCAAGTCAGGCAACTATGTACTGAAAGTTCAACAAAGTGTAAGCAGAAATAAACCTTTCATCCTTTAATTTTGGAAATCAGGTATTTTGTCTCAGCAATAAGGGGAAAAAACCCTGCACATTGGAGATCCAACATATCTGGACAAAGGATTGTAACTCATTGCAGTGTCACATGCAAGTATGTGTCAGGGGACCTAACTATCTGTGATGGAAGGTTGAAGGGAATGTGCTAGAAATTAGGAGATAACATCCAGAAAGTGAAGACAACCTCCTCCATAAAAACAAAAACAAGACTTCCTTCTTCATTTTCATCTTATTCCACTCAGTGGGCAAGCCAATTGTTTATGGTTATTTACACACAAGGTAGGTTTCCAGTCTTCAATAAATCCCCTAAGCTACATGCAGAACTATGCTGATCCATTTTAGTTGGGCATTTCTTACTCAGGTTGAATCAGTCAATTAGCTAACACAATACACCCTTGTCAACCTTACAATCAGATGTTTCAGTATTTTTAATTGATTATTAATGCATTTTAAATAATCATAATGATCACATTCATCATACAGGATTTGTACCTGTACATGATATATACAAATTCTTTTATTTCCATTTCCCTCCTGTCCATCAACCCCTCTTTGCCTCCTTGTTTACAAAAGATTTTGTTCCATTTTTCCTTTTTTCTTTTTTTTTCTTTTCCCTTCCTTATTTTTCCCTTCACCTCTTCTTGGCTCACCTTCCCATTTCAGCATTTTCTTCCTATTTCATGATATCTCTTATACATTTTGTCATTAGTTACTCTTTCATTTTATCACACCAGAGAAACAATGTGATATTTATACATGCATGTTCCATTTATTTCAATGAAGAGTATGATCATAAAGTGCATCCACTTACCTAGGAATGTCTCAAATTTATCCTTTTTATGGCTGAGTAGTACTCCATCTTATACAAAAATCCACAGTTTTATGTATTTATTAATTGATGGGCATTGGGTTGCTTCCCAGGTTTATCTATTACAAACTGTGCTGCTATAAACATGAGTATTCATATATTACTATAGTATGATGCTTTTAATTTTGGAGGGAATATACCAAGAAGGGAAATTGCTAGGTCAAATGGAACCTCTAGTTTTAGCTTTTCGAGGAACCTCCACACGGAGTTCCATGGTGGTTGCACCAGTCCACACTCACACCAAGAGTGAAGAATGGTTGTACTCTCCTCCAGCTCCTGCAGCATTTGTTACTGATAGATTTATTGTTAATAGCAATTCTTTCCAGAATGAGATGGACACTCAGCATAGTGTTGGTTTGCATCTGTTGAATGAAAAATGATGTTGAACATTTTTTCATATTTTTTGTCCTCCCTACGACTTCTTCTGACAGGTGTCTATTCAGATGCTATGCAGATGCTCATTTTTGGATTGGGTCTTTACACATAAGGGTATGATTTTTTTTTTTTAGTTCTATGTATATATAAGATATTAGTCCTTTGACTAAGGAACAATTGACAAAATTTTTTTCGCACTTTGTGGCTTGTCTCTTCATCCTGTTGATGATTTTGTTTGCTATACAAAAACTTTTTAATAAGGTGAGATCCCTATAAAATTTCCCATGTGATCAGAGTTTATTCATAAAGTCTTTGCCTATACTATGTCTCTAACATTTTTACCTAGTCTCTTTTCAGGCAGATTTTTGAGTGTTGACTTGTTATCCAGCTACATGACTGAATCTGGTTATTAGATCCAGCAGTCTTTTAGTGAGGTATTTGGGGTCTTCTACATAGAATATAATGACGTGCAAATTATGATAGTTTAAATTCTTTTATTCATATCTTTATTCCTTTTATTTTTTCTGTTGTTTAATTATTCTAGCTAATGTCCCTAGAATTATACTAAATAAGAATGGTGGGCTGGGAATTTAACTCAGTGGCATAAACACCTGCCTGGCAAGTGTGAGGTCATGAGTTTGATCCCTGGAACAAATTTTTTAAAAACTGGAAAAAAAGCACAAAAACGAATAGGAATGGTGACAGTGGGTATTCTTGTTTTGTTCCTGATTTTAGAGTGAAAGTTTTTAGTTTTTGACCACTTAGTATGATCTTGACTGTTGGTTTGTTATATATGACTTTTATTAGGTTGAGATAACAACATTTCATTCCAGTTTTCTGTATGATATTTATCATAATAGGTGGTTTACTTTGTCAAATGCTTTTTCTGCATCTGTTCAGATGATCATGTGATTTTTTTCCTTGGCTTTGTTGATGTGTCATATTACATTTATTGATTTATGTATACGGAAACATTCTTGCATCCCTGAAATGAATCCCACTTGGTCATGTTGTATAATATACTTGATTTGCTGCATTTTGTTTGCCTGTAGCTTATTGAGGGTTTTGCATCAATGTTCATTAGGGAGATTGGCCTATAGTTCTTGACTGTTGCATCTTTCTTTGGTTTTGGTAGCAGAGTAACATGTACTTCCATGAATGACTTTGGGAGAATTGCTTCCCTTTCAATTTCATTTAAGAATGTTAGGAGCAAGGGCAAAGGATACAGCTCAGTCACACACTGTCTGCCTGGCAAGCATGAGGTCATGAGTTCAATAACTACCAAAAAAAAAAAGAGTTTAAGGAATAATGGCACTATATCTTCTCCAAACTGTTTTTAAAATTCAGTAGTGAATCCAGTAGGGCATGGGCTTTTCTTTTTGGTAAATTTTTAATTACATCTTCAATTTCATTGGCTACACTTGGGTTAATTAATTTTTTTTATCTTCTTGATTCAGGTTTGGTAATTCATCTGTATCCAGGAATCTATTCCTTCTGTATATTCCATTTTAGGAGAGCAAACATTCTCAAACTTTGTAACAATGATCTTCTAAATTTCTGCAGGAATCATTGTGATTTCACTCTTTTCATGGTTTTCATAATTTTTCTAAGTTGCTCTATTTTCTGTGTCTAATCTAGATCCACTGAGCAAGTTCTTCACTTTGATTATGATCATTTTTATCTGAAAAATTATTACTGATCTGATTTCTTCTATAGGCTCATTCATTCATTTCTTTCTTTCTTTTTTTATTTAATAGAAAGAAAAAAAGACACATGTAAGAAAGACAAAAAGCAAAAGAGAAAAACAAATGACTAGAGTAAATACACAACAGTAACATTACAGGTTTACAAAACAGGATGATGGAAACTTGACAATGGTTGCAATATTGCATATCGTTATCTTCAAAATGGTTGTTTACATTAACAGATATAGACATGTAAAATTGATCTAACCATATGAGTATCAATTGTTCTCTTTAAATAACTAATACATTTGGCAGTATGTTTGTTTTAGTTATCTTACATATGCATATATACAGATTTATATCTTTTCTTTTTCCCTTCTCTCTTTCCCCCTTTTCCCTTCCCAATTACTTTTGCTCTTTGAGCTATTTTTTGCCCTTACATAGTATTTATTATAGATTTTGGATCATATATACTTTTTCAGTTTCTTACACTAGGGAGACTATACGGTATTTACCTTCTGCTCGTAACATTGTAGAAAATTCAGGTGGGTGGCTTTGGATTTTCTCTGTTTCAGGGACCCCTGGACTTGTCCTGGGGTTGCCGCTTACTTTGGCCATTTTCTATTTTTTTTTAAATTTCTATCTTGTCATTTTAGAATTTCTATCTTTTCATTATCTATTTTTAAAATTTTAATTTATGTTCTTTGTTGATGGTTATAAACTGCTTATGGTAGGTAACTTTATCACTACTATCAACATATGAAATGTCTATCCCTCAGAGAGATCTTCTAAGTGTAGCTGGGTGTTAGTCTTTGTGTCTGTCCTAAGATCTGGCCTTCTCAATTATTAAGGAATAAGAAGTTGCTTATTTATTGAGCTTAGCACCCAATCTTTTGGTAGTGGACTATGGTTATGATTACGATCCCAGATAATCCTAGTGTTGTCTTGCAAGGAAAAACAGGTATGACAACCTGGCTAAATTAATATTGTTGTGGGAAAATCGATGAGAAAATATGCATGGAAAAAGCTGAGAATTGAGAAACAAGCAAGTTTTATTCAGTTGCTAAACCTAGGGACTTATACTCTGCCCAACCCAAGGGAAAATGCTGAGACCAAGAAGGGAGATAAGGGCCTTCTGGTGTCAGTCTTCATCTCTTCATTTCAAAGAGGCAATATTCACCTTGCATAGGAAAAGCTACTATGAGAACATGAGCCTCAGACAGGGATCACCGCCCCCCACAATAGTCAAAATGGTTTCTGAAGGGGTAAATGAAATCTGAGCTTGCAGCTTGCAAAGAAGGTCTTGGCCCAGGAGGGGAAAAAGACAGTAAGGCATTAGCACAAAGGATTGACTGTTGTCTGATCCAGATTTGCCATGGCTCACAGAAAGAATAGGTAGAAGTCTGGCCAGTCACCCCCTGTACATTTGTCTATTTGCCTAGGAGTGGGGTTACTGGTTGGGAAACTACAAATATATTGGTGCTCATATCCACTAGGAATTTAATGGATTTTCCTCCAATATTTGTAGTTAACATGGGTTCTCTGCGGCTGAAAGACAGGGAACCATGACCTTGTCAGTCTGAAATTTCCTCTGTTCCCATCACTAACTCTTCTGTCTGTTGCAACCTTGGAAATTTCCATTCGAGATTCCCCATCTCTTTACAAATATGCACACTGGTTTGGATCTAGAGGAATGCATCTGCCTCCTTGTTGAGACTGTTTTCCTTCCTTCCTCTTATCTCGGGTCTCAGCCTTAGCCTCCTTTCTATAAGTTGTTAACATTACTCCCATCTATTCCTCTTGATGTTTCTACCTCTGCCTGAGTTAGCCACCTCAGCTAACTGTGTTATGGTCATCTCTGCAAATCCATCTAGCTTCTGCAGCTTTTGGTGTGTATCAGGGGCCAACTGGGTAACAAAGGATATGTTTACCATCCTGGCATTCTCTGCCTGCTGGGGATCGAATGGAGTACATGTCTGGTAAGCCTTCAGGAGGTGCTCAATGAATATAAATGAACTCTCCTGGGTCATCTGATGTACCTCTGCTACCCTCTTCAAGTTTGTGGGATGGTGGGTAGGTGCATGAAGCCCTTTCATTGGGGCTGAATGATGGTCATCTAGATTCTGAACACCTAGGTCTTCATTTGGGTCCCACTCAGGGATCTCTTGGGGCATAATATGTTTTACCCTCTCCGCAATTTCCTGCTCAATTCCTTGCCTTTCTGAACTTACATAATCCTCAGTAGCTTTCCTGATCCTTTCTCTCTCTTCTGAGGTAAACAAACTAAACAACAATTACTCACAATCATTCCAGTTGGGGCAATATGTGTTGAACACTGACACTTCAAGATTAGTCAGGGCACAAAGTTGCCTTGAGAAGGAGGAGTTCTGAGTTTTTCAGTTATACAAATCACTGGAGCAAAAAGAGGCATACACAAAAATGGATTGGACTGTTCCCCTCAGGCCAGACATTGCCATTTGCCAGAGAGGCAAGTCAAAGACTGGTGCTGAAGAGGACACCTCCTCAGTTGAGACAGGATTCCCACTTGCAGGCTGTACTGTCACTGTACTAAGCACTCCTTTCTGGGTATTAGACTTAGCATCTGATACTGAGGGTCTCTTGTCCTCAGAGGTGGAGTCTGCCACTGGCTCCAGGGAGGGCTGCTGCTGGAGACAGCACCCATGGAGTGTGGTGACTCCATGTGGGATGAATGGGCTGCTCTCACACCCTGGGGAGCTCAATATGGTGGAGGAGGTGCTGAAGAAGCAGGAGAGAGGAATTTATCCTCCTCAGAAGCCGGGGGAAGCATGGTGGGTTTTACATCTGAAATTCACCCGTGAATCACCAATGCCCTCTCAGGAAATACCCAAGCACACATTTTAAACCAGGAAGGGGACAATTGAAACACACACACAACCAAGAATCAGTATATGGAAACTGAACTGAATGCCCCAGGTTCCCAGTAACAGCATTCCACATTCTTCTGACTGAGGGTAGAATGACCCTTCTGCTGGCCACCTGACATTGAGGGAAGGTCATTCTAGCTCACAGAAGGTGTGGAGCTTTCCCTTTCTCATCTTAACACCATAATCACCTTTAAATTTATCAAAATTTTTAAGCATACATTACAACACTGTTGGCTAACTGTCAGCCAATACCGTTGTGACCAAAATCCAAGTAAACCCACAAAGCCCACAGTCTATCTTGGTAAATCTTCTCTTCTTCACTTGCCCAGGAAAACAAATAAAAGTTCAAGACTAGCAAAGTTCAAAAAGTTGGCAGTCTCTGCAATGGTCTGCTGTAGCCATGCTGAACTTTCCTGAACAGAACTGCAAGAGGTGGGAAGAGCAGGGCCAGGGCAAGCACCAGCGTTCCAAGTAGAATGGTGATTTCCATGGTAATCTGACAGCACAAGCAGATTTGGGAGACCACAGAGATACAGATACACTGACAAACAATCCTGGGGCACAAACTACTCCCAACCAGGAATTTGGAACAAACACAGAGTCAAGCTCCACCCAATGCTTGGCTATTCCAAATTTTATAATCATCCTGTGCAGCAAAGAGACTCCCAAGGTTCCAAACAAATGCAAATGCTAGCTCAAAGAAATAAATCCCTGGGTGAACCTTCAGCAGCTAACAAATAAGACCAAATCTGTAATTTTTACCTTAGTTGGGAGATTAGTCTTCGTTGCCTCTGTCCTGAAGCCATGGTATCCCACCTAGCAGCCATCCCTGGAGGCCAGTTGAAATCAGCCGGGGTGCCCTGCCACCCAGAGATCAACTGGTGGGGTGAGGAGTCCAAAGGCCCCATCAACTGAGAACCTTTACCATGGGCTAATATTTCTGGGGTCTCCAGGAATGCTCTGGCAAAATCAGCAAGAAAGTAACTGCAGAAAAATGCAAGAATTGAAAAACAAACACATTTTATTCAGTCAGCTGGGTGATGTGGTCAGTACTCCACCATGACACACATCTGCACGAGATCTTTGTTCTCTGAGCTTTTATATTTTTTCAGTAACCATGGTAATCTTATCATTTTACTTGGAATTTACAATTTTTCATGCTACCATAGCAATCCTTTCACCATGCTTAAGATCTCACTGCAGTGATACAGGATCTTTTTGATCATCTATGTCTTTCATCAATCAGGATGCAGGTAAGGGTCATCTTGACTACCATGTGCTAAAACTGTTCCTCATTTTATGATTTCATCTACTAAGGAGAAAGATTCTCAGGGGTTAGGGACAGAGTTTACCTAGAGGATAACTACAAACTAAAATGGAGTCTAAGGGACAAGATGGGGCCTCAACTGTTCCACAGTATAATTAGAAGTAACAATAGCATCAAGCAAAGCCTACAATCTGATAATATGTGGTAACTATTAATTTGGTCCCTTTAATCATATGAAGAAGTTGTACATTAGATAAAGAAAACTCCAGCATAAGCCAGGAATTTTTATGCTGTGAGATTCTGTAAGTAAAATTATTTTTCCCTGTGGGGAGAGTAGTTAAGAGACATAGGGAAAAATAGAAAGATAAATTAAGAGAAGTATAGTAGAAATGAGGCTGTAGGATGTAGGGTGATCACCCAAGCATTTGGAAACTGCATAAGAGGACAGGAGAGAAGAAAGTAGAAAACAAAGGAATATCAAAGCCAACCAAAAAGACTAGATACAGTGTCCACTCACATAAAAATATGAAAAAACAAAACAAGAAAAAAATTGAAGAGAAGAAAAAACAAAACAAACAATAAATGTAAAAACCTAAACATCCATAAAATGGACCAAAAACAAATGACAAAATAAAAAAATTGTATTCTTCTGGTCTCCTCAGTTCTGTGGTAATGCTCAAGTCAGAGCACAGATCTGTGCTTGGTAACCCCACTAAGACTGCAGTACACTTAGTGCTGGGTACAGGCCTAATCTTGCCCTCCAGATGTGGGCACTGGGGCCAGATTTCTGCCAACAACTTTCCGTATGTTCCTCAGCAGCCTGTCCGTATACCCTTACTCTGTGTGTCTTCACATCACTCTCCAAGTTGCTGTGGCACCCTCAGATAAAGACAGCATAAGGCTACTCTGAACCCCATGCACAGTTGCCCACTCCCAGCCCTTGCACAGCCTCATTTGTTCCACTCTACTGCATCTCTCTCCTCTCATATGGCTTGGAGCCGTATACTGTTTTCTTGTGCTGTTGCTAACAGGGCAAGGGAAGTGTTGACTTTCCACTCATTGCACAGCTGTGGCTTAAAGTTGCTTGAGCCCCATGTCCATCTCTGTCTCATATCACTGATATCAGGGTAAGAAGGGTGATACTGTTCCACTCAACACTTTCACTGTTATAGTCCTTAACTTCGCTGTTGCTAGAAGTTCAAGTTAGCCACTATGGGGCTCAAAAAATATCCTGGTGGTCGACCATGGAGTGATCAGCTTCCTAGTCACTTAGTGCTGTGTGTGTCAGTGAAATTTGTTGCCAGATTGCAACATCTTCTGTTGAGAGGAAGGAAAAGAGGCAAGGGCTCTTATATCCCAAATTTATTCTGTGTGATCTCAGTTTGACACACTGTTTCATTTTATAGTCATATGCCCATGTTTTGCATTTTATATTCATATGTCTATATTTTGTTTAATGTTTAAGTTTCTTATTTTTTTATTGATTTTGGCAATAGGACAAGAATGTATGTACCTCCCTTTTGCAAATTACTTCTGATGATTTTCTCTAACTAACTTCAATGTGGTTTCTCCTCTATTCAGTCATGTTGAATCTGTCAGACATGTTTTCTTAAATGGTATTCTCCAGATACAAAGAAAAGTTCATAACTATGTCTAAAATGTTGTGACTATAATGCATACAGATGGAAATGCACTGATTTCTTTCCAGAACAGAAGGCAAGTTTTCTTTGGGTGATGTTTGCTCCTAAACATTTCATAACTTTAACATGATAACATAGATTTAACAATACTTAAGAAACAATTTTAAGTCTACCAACATTATATTGCTTGGGAAGTATATTAGGAGAGAACAATTTAAATCCTCATTGTTTTAACTGATCATGGGGTTGCAGCTAGGTATTTAGATCTACCTTGTTCCACTACTCATTTTGTATACCCTCAGTCTTCAGCAAGCATATCAGAAGGTCTTGTTTCTCTCCATGGTGGGGTGGCCATACCTTTGTTCCTGAAGGTTTTGGCCCATTCATCATCCTGCATGGATTGGGTTGTTGCATTTACCTATTAACCTTAAAGCAAGGCATGGCAATACCAAGAGGCACCCTAGAGAATTTCCTGTGCTCCATGTACATTCTTTCTTTCCTTCCCTCCATTATGAAACAGTAGTCCAATTTCTTCTTGATAGTCTAGGTCAATAACCCCTGCTAACATTGTGCCACTCTTTGTGCCTTGTTTACATAGAGATGTGAGAAGATCAAAATGTCCAGGATGAAGTCTTAGCTTCCAGTTCAGTGGCATCATTACTATACTTCCTGGTACAGTCTTCCTCTCTATGAAACTAAAAAGTCTAAGCCAGCAGAACATGAGGTCATGGGAACAAGAAGCAAAATTTTTCTAGTGGATCACTAGGGGCAGTGGTACCATTCCCACTTCCATTCTTTTATTTCTGGACCTGTGATTTCTGTGTGTTAGTGACACGGTTCCACATGGACACTTATTTGACGAATATAGAATCTCTTAAAGACACTTTCCCCAGTCCTGCAAGACTATTGAGACCTAGGTGGTTCTGCCACTTTGTTTTGAAAATACCATTTCACAAAAGACTTCTATCTAGAAAATACAAAGTATTTAAAAAATCGGGCCCCCAAAATTAAAAGATCCAACCCAAAAGTGGGTGTCTGAGAAGAATACACACTTCTCAGACAAAGAAATGCAAATGGCAAATAAATACATGAAAAAATGTTCAGCATCATTCGTCATTAGAGAAATGCTAACTAAAACAACAATGAGATTCCATCTCACTCCAGAAGGAATGGCAGGATCAAGAAAACCACCAATAACAAAGGCTGGAGAGGCTGTGGAGAAAAAGGAACTCTCCTGCACTGTTGGTGGGAGTGCAGACTGGTACAACCACTGTGGAAATCAGTCTGGAGGTTACTAAAAAAGCTGGGATTGGAGGTACCATTTGACCCAGATATTCTACTTCTGGGCATATCCCCAGAAGAACTGAAAACATCATACCACAGTGGTATATGTGCACCCACATTTATAGCAGCACAATTTGTAATAGCCAAATCTTGGAACTAACTCAAATGGCCATTAACTGAGGAATAGATAAAAAAAGAGGTGATATTTTTATATGATGGAGTAGTACTCTGCTATAAAGAAGAAACACACTGAGGCTTTTATAGGTAAATGGGTGAGACTTGAGACCACACCATAAGTGAAATAAATCAAACCAACATGTGTAAATACAGTATTGTTTCCCCAGTATAAGAAACTGAAAGATTAAATAAGATCCAAAATCTTCAAAAAATACTGTGAAAGGGTAAGAAACTGATCAAAGGGAAAAAATAACACAGACAGGCAAAAGGAGAAAAGAAGGAAGGGAAAAGAAAAAAAGACATAAATTTGTATATATACATTTAAGATAGATAAAATGATTTTATTACTAATTCTATTAGTTCTTGGAACAAGATAGTTAACACTTATATGATTAGATCAATTTTACATGTCTGTATCTGATAATCTGAGTAAATCTTTTGAAGATTACTATGCAAAATAACAACTTTTGTTAAGTTACCACCACATTGTTTTGAAAGCCTATATTGTTATTGTTTGGGGGTTTTTTGTTATTGTTGTTTAGTTGTTTCATTTGTTTCTTGTGGGTTTTTTTTTTTGTATTTTTTGTTTTGTTTTGTTTTTGCCTCTTTAATATAAAAAATACCACTCCACCTTTTTATCAATACAGTTACATTTGGATGATGAGGAACATGGTAAGACCAGTTAATTCCACTACATGTGCCAATTGCCTCCTTTCTTTGGTCCCAAAAATGTGTTTTTTGTCAGAAGCTATGCTGTGTATAATTCCATGACAGTGAGTAAGGCATCCTGTAAGTCCATGGGTGACAGTTTTAATAGAAACATTACATGCAGGAAAGGCAAATCTGAACCCACAGTGAATATCTAGACAAGAAAGGAGAAAGTACTGGCCTTTCCATGATTGATGTGGTTCCATACAGTCAATCTGCCATGAGGTTGCAACCTGATTGCCCCAGGAAACTGTGCCATATCGCAGATGCAATGTTCATCTCTGTTGCTGATATATTGGGCATTCAGCAGTGGCTGTACCAGATCAGCCTTGGAGAGTGGCAGTCCATCATGTTGAATCCATACATAATCTCCTCAAAGCCACTAGGGTTGCTCTTCTTATGAGCCCATTGGGGAATGACATAGTTGACTGAAGAAAGAAGTCAATGGCTAGCTGCAGAATGAGTCATTCTATCCACTTGATTGTTAAAGTTCTCTTCCACTGAGATCAATTTTTGGTGAGAGTTTGCACAAGGTACAACTATTTTTACACCCCTTGCCAAAATGGGCAGGTCTATCCACATAACTTTTTCCCAAATATGTTTGTAATCAATTTTTCAATCCTGTTCTTTACAAGTTCCTAAACATTGACCAGGCCAGAGACAATAGCAAATTATTCATTGTACAATTACACATCTGGTCATTTTCCCTTGCAGGCACAATGTACTACCAGGTGCATTGCCCAGTGTTCTGCCCAATGTGAAGATTTAGTTTTGCCACTCTCTTTAGGAGATGTTGTGGAAAAGACTGTAATGCAGTAACCCACTAGCTGTTGATTCCTGTATAATGCACAGAACCATCCATTAACCAGGTCCTCGGCTTCTCTTTCTCTGAGAGCTGATTACATGTTATATCCCATGAGGTCTTAAGTTCATGATGGGAGACAGAAGGCGATATAGCAGAAGCAGGAGTCAAGGGTACCTTGACAACTTCTTCAAGTAACTTATTTGTGCCATTTGGACTTGCTCTGACTTGATCATGTATATGCCATTTCTATTTAATAATAGACTGTTCCTAGGCACTTCCAACTTTCACTCAGTGGATCAGATAATACCCAGCTCATGAAGTGAAATCCAGGTTGCATTGTCTCCCATGGTCAAGCACTCAGTTTCTACTCAGGCCCAGAAGCAGGCCAAGAGTGTTTTTAAAAGAGAAAGTATTTATCTGCAGAGCCTTGACTGAAATAAAAGTTTCTACTTCAATTCATATATGATGGACTGCCACAGATTTCAAACAGTATTCTTACCTGGCTCTGACAGTTCAAGTACCACTGGATCTGCTGGATCATATGACCTCAGTGACACAGCAACCTATGTGCCAGCCTGGACCTGTTGCAGAACCTACTCTGGCTTTGGCCCCCGCTCAAAACTAGCAGTTTCCAAGTTTCTTGGTAAATGCATCAGAGTAAAACACCTAAGTGAGAAATGTGTTGCGTTCAAAGTTCAAATAAACCCAGTAGGTTTTGTGCCTTTATTTTGGTTGTAGGGTAAGCCAGATGCAACAACTTACTGTTTATTTTAAAAGGAATGTCTATATGCCCCACACCACTGGTCTTCTAGAAATTTTACTGAGGTAAAATGACCTTGAATTTTAGTTGGATTTTGATGTAACTGACGCTCTATCCCCACAAAAACTCTCAATTTAAAAGGCCAATTGAAAAATTAGAGCTCTTTATTAGCACAGGCCTGGCGACGCAGCGACCCCATATGCATAGGGAAGACTGCACGCTGGGCTGAGGAAACAAGCCGCTTTTAAGCAGTAAAACTGCAAACACCTGGGGTGGGGGCCGGTTTCGTTGGAGGGGGTTTACACTTGGCTAGGTTTTGGGGAGCGGCGCAATACAGAACAGGAACACGGCGCTTGGGAAAAAACAACTTGTGTTCAGCAGGGCATTGTGTTTTTACAAGAACAGGACGGGGGTACTCTCGGGCACATGGCACTTGGTAAAGTACAACTTGTGTGTATCAGGGCATTACGTTTTTACAGGAGCAGAACAAGGGGTACTCTCAGGCAACAAGGGGGTTTACGCATTATAACAGATTTATTTCCCATTCTCTGACTCTGAAATGCTTTACTAAAAAATTCAGAGTGATTACTACCTCATGTTCACTTGCTCCAATCAGCATATCATCATAGCATCATAATATCTTAAAGTTAATGGACCATTGTGGTACCTTGTGGGAGAGAAAGGTGATCAAGATCCTTGTGAACACAGGGCAGGAGAGTTAATATATCCCTAAGGTAAGGCAGTGAAGGTATATTTCTGGCCTTCCAGCTGACAGCAGATTGTTTCTGATGGGCCTTATGGATAGGGATGGAGGACAAGACATTTAATAACTGTATGCCAAGTACCAGGAGATGTGTTAATCTGCTAAAGTAAGGAAATCCCAGCTACTATTTGAGTCACAGCAATCGGTACAGGAGCTGCAATTGGTGTCACGACTTGATTCAGTTTATGGTATTCTACTAAGATACTCCAAGACCTATCCATGAGTTTTTGCATAGAAGACACAGAAAAATCCTACTGGAGGAAACTTCGAACAGAAAATAAACTCAGCAATTTTGCAGGGTACAAAATCAACACCTAAACATTCCTGTACACCAAAAATGAATCCACTGTGTAGACTCGTGCAATCACTGTGGAAATTGGTGTGCAGATTCCTGCAAAAACTAGGATTAGGTCCCATTTGAACCAGTTATTCCCATGTTGGGTGCATTCCCAGAAGAACTAAAAACATCATACCACAGCAATATATGTGAACCTGTTTGTGGCACCACAGTTTGCAATAGCTAAATCTTGGGGACAAACCAAATGCCCATCAATGGAGGAATGGGTAAAAAAGATGTGCTTTTTTATGCAATGGATTACTACTTAGTAACAAAGAAAGATAAACTTGAAATGTTTCTAGGAAAATTGATGCCCCTTGAAACCATACTCAAGTGAAATAAATCAGACTCACATATGTAAACATCATATTGACTCCCTGTCATGAGAAATTGAAAGTGTAAATAAGGGCCAAATGTACAATACATATTACAAAATAGGAACAAATTTTTCTAAAGGAAAAAGGAATTAGGGAGGGGGAAGAGGGAAGGGAAAGAAGGGAAAAGTGAAAAATGATTTTAAAAAGGATAAAATGGAAACAAACTGTATATGGGGGGATGAGTGTTTGAAGGAAGAAAAGGGGATTGAGATAAAAAGGTATCAAAATATATCATATATGGGTACAAACTCCCTATGAAGAACATGATATGCATATATAACCAATAAATTTAATTTAAAAAATAAACAAAAGTTGAAAAATACTAAAAAAATTAATCCCTTGGGAAAATAATTCCAAAAACAGTGACATTCACAGCAAACTCAAGAAAAATTAAATTCTTAAGAATTAGCCTAATCCAGGAAGTAAAAGATTTTTGCAATGAAATATACAATATTTTGAAAAAGAAGATCAAAGAAGCCATCAGAAAATCGAATGAGATACCCTGTTCCTAGATAGGCAGACCAAATATGGTCCAAATAGCAGTACAACAAGAACTCAAATTATATCATATACAGGTACAAACTCTGTATGATGAATATGATCAGTGTTTAACTAAAATGTACCTTATTGGTACACTTATAAAAGTTTTAAATATGCATGTACAGATTCAGAGCAATCTTGTTAAAAAATACCAGCAACATTCCTCATAGAAGTAGAAAAAACAATAGTTAATATGGAAGGAGAATATACACAGGATAGCAAAAGCATTTCTGGACAACAGGAGCGAATCAGGAAACATCAGGATTCCAGATTTTAAATTATATTACAAAGCTACAATGAGAAAAACAACATGACATACGGACAAAAATATATGTGCTAAACAGTGGAACCGAGTAGAAAATGCCAAAAAAAATCCCAGGCATATTACCTCACTTGACTTTTGTCAAAAGCATATGCTGGAGAAAAGAAAGACTCTTACAAATTGTGCTGGAAAAACTGGCTACACAGTTGCATATTTAACTTAGACTTATATAAATCATCATATACCAAAACAAAATCCATTTGGATCAAAGATATAAGTAATCAGATAGTTATATTTATTCTTCTGGAAAATGAAGTAAGTGTAACTCTTGATGATATAAAAACAAGTATTGACATTTCAAATACAATCTCAGTTGAACAGTAAAAATTATCAGTAACCAGCAAATGGAAATACATCATTATGAAGCTTCAGTAGAGGAAAAAAAATAGAGTGAAGTGACTCCTACAGAATGGGAAAAAAAATTGCCAGCTATTCTTCATACACAATATCAAGTATACTTGAAGAACAAAAAAACTTAGACACTCTTAAACAAAGATTCCATATTTAATGAATACAGCTTGAATGAATTTTGGGGAACATGTCACCATAACTGGTATGTAAAGATATCTATCATCTTCACAAGTTTCTTTCTGCTCTCTTTTTGTGTATTAAGAATGCTCAACAGAGGATGAACTTTATTAGCAAAACCATAAATATAAAGTTTAATATTAAGTATAGCACTATATTTTGGTGTAGACTTATATGACTTACTGAGCAACTAAACTCTGCATAATTTAAACAACACTTGCTCTTTCCACCTCTTCACAGCTTCTAGGATCCACCAGTTGGCTGTGAGTTTGACTGTTGCATTCTCATGTAAGACCAATTAAGCAGTGGTTTCCGTTGTGTCTATCCTATTTCACTGAGCATAATATCCTTCATTTTCCTCCATGTAGTAAAAAATGTAAGGATTTCCTTTGCTGTAAGACCAAATAGCATGCTATTGGATTTATGTAACTTGTTTTTCTCATGTATTTATCTTTTAACACACACTCGCTTTTTATCAACCTCTTTGCTATCAGGAATGATACTTTAATAACCATGAGACTGCAGATACTTTGCAAGATCTGTTTTTAGGTTTTTTAGAAACATTTACAAAAGTTTGATTGCTGGGTTATATCTGACCTCTGACCAAGGTGTATAACAAAAGTTACAAAAAAGAAGTGATCATCTCTTCAATAAATGGCATTAGAAAAAATAGATACTCACAAGTACAGAATGATATTTGATATTTATCTTATACTACACATAAAAATCAATTCAAAATAGATTAAAGAAATAAACAAGAGACTCAAAACTATACAATTTCTGAAAAGAAATGAAAAGCTTCTGATGTTGGCATTGGCAACGATTTCTTGGACATGGTACAGAAAACACATGTAAAACCTGAAAAGTTGGTAAGTGGAACATATTAACATAGAAATTTAAAGTACAGCAATTTTTAAAATGCAAATTATTCTAGAGAATGGGAGAAAATATTCATAAATCATATACATGCTAAAATTAAAAATATATAAGGAACTCATATATCTCAATGGCATATAACTATATATTCTAATTAAAACATAAACAAAGGTTAAGAGTACACCATTCTGCAATGAGAATATAAAAATGAATAACAGTTATATGAAAAAATATTTAATAATCTTTAAGAAATTGTAAGTGAAACCCAAAATAAAATGTATTCTCACCTGGATTACAATGACCTTTATCATAAGTCAAATTGTAATTATTAATGAGGATGTGGAGTAAAGGGTATCTTCATACAGAGTTTCTAGAAATATAAATTGCACTGCAGCACATACTGTGGAGTTTTCTATACAAATTTGTTTTTAAATTTGTGTTTTGGTTTTAATTAAGGTACGGAGAAATAGTTTAATCCTTTTGAAGTTTTGTTAGGTTGGATAAGTCATAGATATAATTTAGTACTAATTTTCTTTTCTTATTGAGCAAAATTCCTTCTAAACATTCTTCCAGAGTCATATGAATTTTGCGGTTTTTCAATTGGTCTGGTGTTCCAGGCATTCATTCTACTCCTGTATAAATTATGAATAGTGCTCCATTTAAATCTTTCATGTGATTATTTTCATAACCTCTGTTTTTCACGAGCATAACCTGAATGTTACTCAACTGAACACTTGATGGAGCATGCCAGACACCAATCAGTTCTAGGTAATGTGTCAGGTCTTGAACTGTGACACAATATTTACTATGTGTAAGCCTTTGGAAAAATAACTAATTTTCTTTTTGGTTTTGCTTTTTCAATATGAAAAAACACAATAATAGTGCTTCCTCATGGAATTACTGCCAAGATTAAATTAGTTATAATACATAAAGAATTTTTAACATAACTAAGTACTTTGTTAGTTCTCTTATAGTTTTATTACTGTGATGGAATATTATATGTCCATTAATATATTTTCAAAGAATGATGAATGGAATAAACAAGCTAAACAGCATGATGTATATATATGAATGTGTTGTATGATATATATATATATGAATGTGTTGTATGATCCCAAGTTTGTGCAGTAGGTATTGATATGTGCCTAAGTTAAAAATTATGGCCAAATATTAGCAAAGACAATCTCTGGATAGGAGTATGTACTTTAGTTTTATTTTAAGACTGAACTGTATTTTCATGTTTCCTACAATGAATATCTTTTCCTTTAACATGCCCATATATATATATATATATATATATATATATAGTGGTACATCACTAATTTTTGAAGAAAGAAACCCTGTCATTTGCAGAAAAAGAGAAGAAAAGTGAGTGGAACTGGAAGACATCGTGATAAGCAAAATAAAATGAACACATAAAGAAAATCATAACATTTTCTGTCATAAATGAAAGTAAAAGTGTTACTGTTAGAAATAGGGAATGGGAAGGGGAATATAAACCTCACATTAAAAGAATTAGTATGTTTATATTCTGAATGACCAGGAAAATACATAAAGTTTGATATATTAGGAATGTAAGAAAATGTGAAAAAATAGCACAAGTTAAATATCTAGAGATAAATACTACAATTTATAAGTTTAATATTTATCAGTACATGATTGTTACATAGTTGTATGTAATGTTTACATTTTTTGTGCAAATTGGTACAAGTAAATAATACATCATGATTCCTTTTTTATCATGGTCCTCTTCCATCTCTCCCTCTCAATTCTGTTTTTTTGGTAAAAGTTTTCAATACATAATTTTTATACTCCTTGTATGGACATAATACATAATACATATTTTTATACTCCTTGGTGCATACACATAATATGTCTTAATTCCTTTTTTCATCCTTTTCCTTCTCCTCCTTTGCCCTCCCTCAACCTCTTGATTACCGTCCCTGTGAGAAAGAACTATCTTCTTATTTCCTATCTCCTATCATGTATTTTGTTCTATGTCTGATTATGTTCTTGAGAAAAAAATGCTCTATTCTTTGTTTTTAATTTGATTTTAATATATGTTAGCAATACATAATGATTACATTCATCATGAGGAGTTGGTACATATATATAACGTGTCATGCTTCGAAAATTTCTGCTTCCTCTTATCTACGCTCACCATCTGTCTCTATATCTATTTCTCATTTGGTAAACTCTATCTCTCTGATTTCTCTTGTTTATCTTTTATTTTAATCTTCAAATTATTATTCCTTGTGTATCTCTTTTAAAACACAACATGTAATATTTAAGCTTGAGTTTCTGATTCACTTCATTGAACATTATACCATGGTGTGTGCAGTTGTAGCATAGGAAAATCGATATTATAGAAGACAACATTAGTGAAGTGGACATTTAGCAATACAGACTGTCTAAAATGAAACAGAAAAATAAAGTAAAAGAATTTCATCAGCTCTGACAACTGCAGCAAATCTCTTCTTACTGCAATTAGATGCCACAAAAAAGAGTAAAGAATCAGAGTCTCACAGGGTGGTGCATGCCTATAGTCCCCCAGATTCACAGGAGTTTATGTCAGTAAGATTACACACTGATGTCAGTCTGGACAACATATTGAGACACTGTCTCAAAATAAAAATTTAAAAATGACTGGGGATACAGCTAAGTAATTTTGCACCACCTGAAATTAATAGTCCATTTGAGAAATGTCCTAGAAACATGCACAAACGCTTCCTAGAGGAAAAGATACAAATAATCAACAAATATATGGAAAAATGTTCAACATTTCTGGCCATTGGAGAAATGCAAAGTAAAACAACACTAAGAAATCATCTTATTCTAGAAAGAATAACAATCATAAAGAAATCAAAAAAATAAAAATGCAGGCATGGCTATGGGAAAAGATGAAACCTTCTACATTGTTGGTGGGAATGCAAACTAGTACAACAGTTATGGAAATCAGTATGTAGAATTCTTAAAGAATTGGAATTAGATATTCTGTACATGACCCTGCTACCCCACTAGTAGGTATCTTTCCCAAAGAGCTTATTTCACCGTACTACAGTGATGCTTGCATGCCAATTCTTATAGCAAATCAATTAATAATAGCTAAATCCTGGCAACCACCTGATAAACAAAATGTGGTATCCATATATAATGGAATACCACTCAGTTATAAAGAAAGAGAATTTTATGGCATTTGTAGGAAAATGGATGCACCTAGGAAAAAAATAATATTGAGTGAAATGAATCAGACACACAAGCTTGAGTACCATATGGTACTCCCCATTTGAGTGAAGCAACGTACAAACAAACAAACAAACATGGAAAGAAAGGGACAGAGGGACAGATCTCACTGAATAAGGAAATTATCTAAGGAAGCAAGGAGAGCAGTAGCAGGGAGGGTAAGTGGAAATGGCAGGAATTAAGATAGGTCATGTATAGGAGAATAATAACCCAATCAATATAAACAGTATAAGCCATAATATGTGCTAAGCCAAAAAGTACCAACAGGTATGAAAAAGGTGATTGGGAAACCAGAGGAAGAGGAGAGGGTGAGTGAAGAGAATGGAGATTAAAAAAAAAAACCTCTAATATACACATGTAAACACTCTTCTACATGATTGTAAACTGCAGGAATTACAGACCTGTACTAATAAAATAAAATAAGGGCTGGGGATTTAGCTCAGCAGCACAAGCACCTGCCTGGCAAGTGTGAGCTCATGAGTTTGGTCTCCAGTTCAAAAAAATCAATAAATTTAAATAAAATAAAATACACCTAAATCAGTGGTGGTGAACATATGTCATGTGTATTGCAGCAGCCTGTTTGTATCATTGAAAGCTCTAAAAAGTTTTCCTCCACTGAACTAAATTATACTCTAATATCATATATTCAGTCTCCAATATATTGATATTAACTACAGTCCTCATGCTGTGCATGCAAACTTTGGATGTATCCTACATAACAATTTTGAACACTTTTTCTGGCATCTCCCTATACCCCCAAATCCATATATGGTAACTACACTCTGTTTCTATGTGTTAATTTTTACTTTATATTTTACATGTAATTAAAAGGAAGTAGTATTTTTATTGCTCTGTCTGAATTATTTCACTTGCCATAATATCCTCTTCATTCAATTTAATTGTTCAAAGGCAGAATCTCCTTTGTTAGAAATTAATACTAATATATTAGATATACACACCACAATTTCTCTATTCATTTATCCATAAGTAGACACTTGCTTTTCATATTTCTATATTGTGTAAAATGGAGCAATGAAAAAGGCTATAAAGATATTGACACAAGGTGATGATTTCATTGCTTTTGGGTATAAGCCTAAAAGAAAAAATAATAAAATATATTAACAGAATCAATGATAAAAACACATGGCCATGTCAATAGATGCAGAAAAAGAAACTGACAAAAATCAGTATTTTTTCATGTTTAAAAACTCCTGACAAGTCATCAATTTGTTCAATACAATGAAGGCCATTTATGAGATACCCACAGATTATATTGGAATGACAAAAAAGTGAAAGTCTTTCATTTAATATACTTTAAGTACGATGCAAGGATGTTTACTTCACCACTTCTCTTCCACTTAGTGCTAAATCTTTGACTGAGATAAATCAGACAAGTTAAATGAAAGAACACTTGTGGCAGTATGACTCTATATGTTGAAAACACAGAACAGTCCATAAGAAAGCATAGATATAATAACAAAATTTAGTAAAGGTTTGTGATAAAAATAATCAACATATAGAAAATCAGTTGAATTTCATCATGCCAATAATGATTTAGCAAAAAAAGAGAAAAACAAAAATTATGATGTATGATAACATAAAAAACAATCTACATAGAAAATGTTTAATGAGAAAAGTTACAACAGACTACAAAGCAATGAGGAAATACTTTTAAGAAGTCACAAATAAATTGAATGATATACCATGTTCAAGTTTTAGAAGATAATAAAATTAAAATCTTTATATTATCTTCTACAATCTACCTCTATCATTCCAAAACTTAAAGTGTTGAAGCTTGATAGCTAATTTTATAATATCAAGAGATGATGCCTTCCCCCAGTGACCTCAACCAGCCTCAGACCAGCAGTGTACCACATGGGGCCTTGTAAGGCCCCACCTAGGGACACCAACCACCTGGGGAGTGTCAGTGCACTGCTGCATGGGGCCTCCTAAAGGTCCACCCAGCATGCTCCACCCAAGCAGGGAGCATCAGTGTGCAATAGAGTACCTAGTGAAGCCCTGCCAGCAACCCCATGCAGCCTCAGAATCAGTGTGCTATGAAGGGGCCAGGAAGGCCCCCCACTGACCCCAACAAGATTCGGAGCATCGGTGTGCCTTGTGGGGTCTGCAGAAGGTCCACCCAGCATGGTCCATCCATCCAGGGAGCATCAATACACCACACAGTGCCTAGGAAAGGCCTGCCTAATGTCCCCCACTCAACAAGGGAGACCCCTCTAGAATGACAGCCATTGCCAATGCAGGAAGAAACTGGGACTTTGCATTTGGCTGTGCTGGAGGAATACAGGAAAATGACAAAAGAGCAAAATGCAATCTCAAATCTCCATCCCATCACAAACAAATCCAGGAGACATGGGCATAGAAGAAAGCGGAAGCCATACACCTGAAATTTCTGAAATGATAGGAACCAAAGTAAAGAAATGACTCCATGAAGCTGTAAAGGAAATCAGAACATAAATAATGTCCCAGGTAAAACAAGAAATGATAAACATGATGGAAGAAATGTTGAATACATCTAAGGAAGACATAGGTAAAAAATAGAGGAGCAGTGCAAAATGATGGAAACCTTGAATGAACAATACAAGAAAGAATTAGAATGAATGAAACAGATTCAAAGAGAAATCCGGGAAATAAAAAATTCCACTGAAAGCTGGTAAAATGGCAGGGCATGAACATGAAGATAGATTTCAGACCTCAAAGAAAGATTGCAGCTAGTGAACAGGAAAGAAAAGATCTTTTAAAAATAACAAGGAATAGCCAGGTGTGGTGGCGCTCGCCTTTAATCCCAGCACTTGGGAGGTTGAAGCAGGAGGATCGTTGTGAGTTTGAGACTGACCTGGGCTACAAAGTGAGTTCAAGGCAAGCCTGAACTATACAGTGACAACATGTCACAAAAAATAGGGCAGGGGATTTAGCTCAGTGGCCTAAGTACCTGCCTGGCAGGTGTGAGGTTGTGAGTTTGATCTCTGGTACCCCCCAAAATAACAAGGAATCATGAAATAACAATTCAACAGTTGCAAGATGATACAAAGAAAAACAATATAAGATCAATAGTTATAAGCAAAAAGGTGATAACACAAATGATATAAAAAGACTATTTACAGAAATAATAGCCAAAAATGTCCAAAACATGGGAAAGGAAACTGACATTCAGATAAGTGAAGTCTATAAACTCCAATTAGCCATAACCAAAGAAAATCAACACCCAGACACCTAATAATCAGTATCCCAGAAATTCAGCATAAGAACAGAGTATTAAAAGCTGCTGGAGAAAAGAAACAAATCAACTGTAAATAAAAGCCCAATAGAATCACAGAAGACTTCTCAACACAACCAATCAAGTCGAGAAGAGGAGGGAGTGAAGTATTCCAAATCCTAAAAGAAAACAACGTCCAACCCAGATTGATCTACCCTGCAAAACTATACTTCAAATTTGATGGAGAAATAAGATATTTGCATGACAAAGAACAATTGACGAATTACATGATCACCAAACCAACCCTACAAACAGTACTTAAAGATATTCCAGATAGACATAAAAATGACTACAACTTCAAAGCCAACAGAAAAAAAAGAAAACACTAAGCAGGGCAAAAAATTAAACAGATGGAAAAGTTAAAGAACCAACAGCAGAAACATAACATGACAGAAATAAGCAAATATATGTTATACCCATTAATGCAAATGTCCTCAGTTCACCAATTAAAAAAAAAACAGACTGGTGGAATGGATTAAGAAAAAAAATCCAGTGCCTGGGATATAGCTCAGTGGCATAGCACCTGCCTGAAAAACACGAGGTCATGAGTTTGATTCCTGGTGCCAAAAAACAAAAAAAAAAAAAAAGAAAGAAAGAAAAAGAAAGAAAAGATCCAACAATATGCTATATACAAGAAGCACACCTAACCCAAAAGGAAATTCATAGACTGAGAAACAAAGGATAGTAAACAATACTTCATGAAACAGGAACCCAGAAATTATCAGAGGTAGCTTTACTATTTGTAGACAATGAGAACTTCAAACCAAGAATGATCAAAAGAGATGAAGTCACAGCATACTGCTTAGGGGAAAATCGCAAAAGGAAGAGATAATCTTAAATATATATGCACCAAATATGGGAGCAATCAGCTATATAAGACAAATATTAATAGACTTGAAAAATCATAAACAATAACACAATTATAACAGGAGAACTTAACACCCCATTGACACAAAGAAACAGATCAACTAGACAAAAAATCAGCAAAGAATTAACCAAACTGAATCAAACTTGTGAACAAATGAACTTAGTAGATGTATACAGAGTACTCCTCCCAAGAGCATCAGAATGCACCTTTTTTTAGCTGCACATGGAACACTTTCTAAAAGAAACCACATAATATAAGAACATGCTTAAATAAATGCAAATTTTCAAAATCATCCCATGCATGTAATCTGATCACAGTGCCATGAAACTGGAAATTAATGACAAAAGAAGCTGCAAAAACTCCATATACACATGAAAATTAAATAATGCCATCCTGAATAATCAATGAGTTGCATAGGAAATAGAAGGAGAGATTAAACAACATCTATTAGTAAACAATAATGCAAATACAACTTACCAGAAGATGTAGCACACAATGAAAGCAGTCCTCAGAGGAAAATTGATTGCAGTGAATTCTCATATCAGGAAAACAGAATGAACACGATAAACAACCTGATACTACACATCAAATATCTAGAAAAAGAAAAACAATTGAAGGCCAAAGCCCAAAGAAGAGGAAATTATCATGATCAAAGCAGAAATTAACACAATTGAGACTAAGAAAACAATGCAAAGAATTAATGAATCAAAGAGTTGGTTCTTTGAAAGAATACATAAAATTGATAAACCTCTAGATAACTTTATCAAAAAAAGGAAAGGAAAAACTCAAATTCATTCAATAAGGAATTAAAAGGGCAGACTCACTACAGACCCTGTGGAAATGAAGAATATCATCAATACCTACTTCAAAATCCTTTACTCTCATAGGTTTGATAACACAAAAGAAATGGGTGGATTCCTAGAAAAGCATGAATTATCAAAGCTGGATCTAGAAGATACAAAACTTCTGAATAACTCAATCTCACTAAATAAAATTGAAGATGTAATTGGAAACTTACCAACAAAGAAAAGTCCAGGTCCTGATGGATTCACAGCTGAATTCTACAAGAAACTTAGAGAACACAATGACAACACTCCTCAAACTCTTTAATGAAATTAAAAGGGAAGTAAGTCTCCCAAACTCATTCCTGAAAGCAAGTATAATTCAGACACCATAACCAGAGAACGACTCATCTAAAAAGAGAACTGCAGGCCAATCTCCCTAATGAACATAGATGCAAAAATCTTCAATAAAATACTGGCAAACAGAATGCAGCAAATCATCTAGAAGATTGTACACCATGACCAAGTGGGATTCATCCCAGTAATGCAGGGATTGTTCAACAAATGCAAATCAATAAATGTAAGGCACCATATAATCAGAGCTAAAGACAAGAATCACATGATCATCTTAATAGATTCTGAAAAAGCTTTTGATAAAGTCCAACATTCACTCATGATAAAAACCCTACAGAAAATTAGAATAGATGCTCTTTACCTCAATCTGATAAAAGCCATGTATGATAAACCAACAGCCAACATCTTATTAAACTGACAAAAACTAAAAGCTTTCAACCTAAAATCACAAACAAGACAAGGATGACCATTATCACCTCTCCATTCAGTATAGTTCTGGAAATATTAGCCAAAGCAAATAGACAAGAGAGAGAAATAAAATGAATAAGGATAGGAAAGGAAATTAAGTAATCGTTATTTGCAGGTGACATGATACTCTATGTAGAAAACACGAAAAAAACCACTGAAAGACTTGTAGATCAAATAACCAAATTTAGTAGGTAGATGGATACAAAATCAACACTCAAAAATCAATAGCGTTCCTGTACACAAACAACAAACTTACTGAGAGAGACATGAGGGAAACCACACCCTTCACAATAACACCAAAAACAATAAAATACTTAGAAATCGATCTAATAAAGGAAGCAAAAGATCTATACATTGAAAATTAGAGTATTCTGAAAAAAGAAATTAAAGAGGATTTCAGAAAATGGAAAGACATCACTTATTCATGGATAGGACAAACAAACATTCTGAAAATGGCCATACTCCCAAAATTGTTATAGAGATTTAATGCAATTCCAGTCAAAATACCATTAATGTTCCTCACAGATTCAGCCAAATCATTCTTAAAATTCATTTGGAACCTGAAGAGACCTAGAATAGGAAAAGTAATCCCAGGCAACAAAGGAAAGGCAGGAAACATCACAATCCCTGACTTGAAATTTTGCTACAAAGCTACTCTTAAAAAATCAGCATGGTCCTGGCAAAACAAACAAACAAACAAACAAAAAACAAGACCTAACGATCAATGGAATATATTAGAAGATGCAACCACAAATACAAACACACTCTGCCACCTTATCTTCAACAAAGGGGCCAAACATGTTCAATGGAAGAATGATAGTACTTTTAATAAGTGGTGCTGGAAAAAACTGGCTTTTCATATGCCAAAAACTAAAACTAGACAAATGTCTGTCACCATGCACTAAACTAAAGTCAAAATGGATTAAAGACCTAAATATAAAGACAGAAACACTAAATCTGATGAAAGACAATGCATAAAAATTCTTGAAATCATAGGTGTAGGCAAATAGTTCATGAACAGAAACAAAACTGAACAGGAAATACTCCACAGAATCAACTGGGTTTTCATCTTATTAAAAAGTTTTTGTGTGTCAAAAAATAATCACCAACAGAGTGAAAAGAAAACCCACTATTTAGGAAAAAATATTACCCAACTGTCCCTCAGACAAAGGACTCTTATCTAGAACATATAATTTTTTTTTTAAAAATCAGGTCCTCCAATTTCAAATACCCACTCCAAAAATGGGCATCTGAGATACATACACACTTCTCAGATAAGGAAATACAAATGGCACATAAACATGAAAAAGTGTTCACCATCATTGGTCATTTGAGAAATGCAAATTAAAAGAATACTAAGATTCCACCTCACTCCAGAATGAATGGCTATCATGAAAAAATCAACCAATAACAAATTCTGGCAGGGCTGTGGGGAAAAAGGAATACTTCTCCACCGTTGGTTGGAGTGTAGATGGGTACAACCAGTGTGTAAATCAGTACTTCATGATGAATCATCTCTTAAATAGTCTGTTGAAATGTGATTTTTGTTTAATTAAGAATTATTGCATGTATGTTCAAAAGACACATTAACTCGAAGTTCTTGTTCTACTTCTTTTTATCATGCTATTATATTTGTAGTTTTCCTGTCAGACATCATTAAATGAATGCTGTTGAATTAGTATATTCTAAAATTTTAAGTAAGTTACAGAAAAAGAATATTAAAAATATCATTTGAAAGAAAGATAATAAACACATTGCATGGTAATTTGAATGACAAGGCTTTTACTCAAATATCTGCAGTTTTCTAAACAAAATTTTGTGGCAATGGCATAATTTATATTTGTTTCGAATCATTTCAATACCTAATGAACTAAATGTGTTTTATTCAAAAGTATGATTCTATTTTATTTGTAGTACATCTTTGTTGTAGATAATGATTATATTCAATTTGGTGGTTTGATACACATATATACTATGTCCTGATCATTTTTATTCCCCCTACTCAGTGTGACTCCCCTTTATTTCTTTCCCCAGATCCCCCCTCATCTGTAGTGTGGAACCTGTGTGTTCCTTAACATAGCTCTTTGTAATGCTCTTTAAATTATTTACATTTTGTGTTTCTCATGTTACAGAAACTATGCCCTTTTGATTAATTGTTCCATCTGCTTGAAACCATCATTCCTTTAGTTTCTCTTGTATCTGTCTAGATTTATTTGAGTACTTATTGTATTGCTGGTTTGGTGGTCATAAAATATTGATAATGTTCATTTTTATGAAGTCTTTATTTCTCCTTTTGATTTGAAAAAGCCTATAGCATAGATGAACCTGAGTTAAAAGATGTTGCTTTGGGTTTTATTGTTTGTTTGTTTGCTTGTTTTGTTCTTGAAGGCTTTCTTCAAAGACCTTCTGGACATTAACATTTGTGTTGAGAAATATGTTTTAATTACAGTGAGTTTGTCTTAATAAATATTTTGTGGCTCTTCTATAGCAGCTTTTATAATTATGTTCTGTTTTAGACTTCTGGGATTGTACTTGTGATAGACTGTATAATCTTTCTTTGTGAATCACAGATATTTAGGTTCCTATGTGCCTCATTTACCTGTATGTTCAACTCTTTCCCTATATATGACAAATGTTCTGCCATGATTTCTGTAAATAGGTTTTTTATTCCATTTCTCCCATCTTTTTATTTTTTTAACTCCTATTATTCTTGGTTTCCTTTGAGTCAGCTAATTGTTGTTGGATCCATTTTCCAAGATTTATTATTGTTTTTAAGTTATATCTGAGTATATTGCCTCCAGTCACAAGCCTCTCTTCTAGTTCTGACTCTCTTCTCACAGTAGTCATTTTCACTGCCTATACTTTGAGTAGAATTTTTTATATCATGAATTTCTGCTTGGTACATTTTCATGTACTCTAAATCCTTACTAAAATGGTCGTTCATGTTTTGTATCATATTATTTCACATACCTTTTGTTTCCTCTTTAAGTTTGCTGTTCATTTGGTCAATTATGTCTTTATTCATTTTATTGCATCATTTTGGATTTCACTGAGCAGAAGCTTGATATATTGCTGTTTCTTTTATCCCTTCATGCAATATATATATTGCTCTAAGCAGTGCCCATTGGATCAATTTTGGGGTAGTTAAGAATTTTGAGGGGCTGGGGGCATAGTGGCTGAAGCACTTGCCTGGCAAGAGTGAGGTTATTTGGAAACTTGGTACTAAAAAAAATTTTTTGAGAGGTATCTTGTCTCAAATTTCATGTATGAGTGTGTGTGTGTGTGTGTGTGTGTGTGTGTGTGGGTGTGTTGAATGTTAATCATAAATTAGCAAGGAAAGACTCTGTTGCTAGTATGATCTCTTTAGTGTCTGCTTCTCATTAATGGAATATTGACTTCTGTTGTATTTTGGTATTCCCATACCTCATCAACCTACTGAACTTAATAGGATTAGATTTTGTTACTATGTTGAAATGACAAAATCCTTAGCTATTTTATCATTAATAAATTGAAATATATTTCAATCATGTACACTAAAATTTGTTATAGCTTTTTTACCTTTTTTTGATAACCCCTTAGAGACTGTGATTTCATTGTTTATTTTTTATGCCTAAATCTTGTAACCTGAACAACTACTTCTAAGATAACAATATGCAATGTATTAACTAGTGTTAATTTTCTAACTGTTTTTGAAATTCTGTATCGCTTCTATCCTTATTTTTGTTTTGCTTTTTTTTTTTTTTTTTGTAGAGCAAAATACATTAGGGTGGGACGTAACTATGGTTAACCAATAAGATTAATTGCTCAGGTAAAATTGATTAAATCAAAGACAAATGGGGAAGTGACTCACATAGTAAGCAGAGATGTTTAACAGCTGTGACTCTTCCTGTAGGGGGGTGGGATGCTGACTTCTGAATTCTTCAGGGTGATAGAGAACTATTTAGAACATCAATCCTTAGGATACGGGTGCATTTGTTTGATCTTTTGTCTTGAGTCCTGGTCCACAGTAGCAAGTGTCTGTCTCCCCATCAGTTGCAAAGTATCTGGGCTTCTGTACTGAAACCTATGAGGACCTAGCCCTGTGTGACTGCCTATAATATTTCTAACTAACTCAGCTGCCTGTAACATTCCACCCTCTGAAGAAATAACCCAAACTGCCATGATTGGATAATGGACGATGACCAATCTGGCTTCTTCAGGCTGAAGGGTGTTGTAGTTGTGGATAGGCAGTTAGGTATACCTCTGCAGAGGTTCTGTCTAGAGGCCCCTGAAAGACACCAGGCATTTTCATCTTGGGTAGGCGTACAACTTTAAGTCTGGAGGAGACAAAGCCAAAGAAACATTTAAGTATGCATGGACCAAATAATAGTATCAATAAGATAGCTACAAGTACAGTTAACAAAGATTTTTACCGAGGAGCTGAAACTAGTTCCTATAAGGATAAATTCCAGGAAATTTTAGAATCTGACAAGTCATTGATTTGTCATCTAATATCTTGAACAGCTATTGAGATATTAGCAGAAGGATCAGGAATACATATACATTTAGTTTTGACAATTGCATAAATACCTCCAGTGCTGTTGTTAGAATGCTAATGTCATCCAATTTTGGAGGATGACCAGTCTCATTAATTTTATTTTTTTATTTAGGAGAGAGACCAGCTGCGGTGTCATTTAACACTCACTGAGTATAGTTAAGGCCTCAATATATATCACATAACATTCTCTGGACAAGATCTGGTGGATCCCAGTAAAAAGAATCTAAAAGGAATCTAGCATATTATTGGTTTTATCTGTATGATGCCTTGGGGTTTGGCATGTTCTAGGCAAGAACAATTTTAATTGAAGCATATATAATCAAAGTTTGTATACAAAGGCACAAATAAAGCATGAGTAGTAGGGCTGACAGTTACGTTTAGAAACTGTTTTAAAATTATAGCAATTGTAACCTATTGACATTTAGGTCTCTTTTATTGATGGAGTCTGACAGGATTGGAGTTGGGCTTTTAAGCATAACTAAAAGGAATGAGTGAATAGAAGAAAATTATCCCATTTACAGTTTAAGCGACCTATATTTTGGTGACTGTATTGAGGGCCAGTGGCTGGAAGGATGGCCAGAGTTGAGAAGGACAAAGAGACGTGCCAATGTCCAGCAATCGGCTGGTTTTTACCTCTTGTCATGATTACTCAGGGCACCTCTGCAGAGATGACAGTCTGGCCAGAGGGAGGAGACCAGCACCCCAAGGTCCTTTAGTCCCACTGGACCAGCTGATAGGATGGGTCTGAACTCTTGGGCCTTGGCCTCAGAGGGCAGTCTGACCTCCAGTGGTCACCTTTGCAGTTAGGGCATGGCTTTGGGAGCCACTTAAGGCAGTCCCTCTTAAAGTGGTCTGGCTTGTGGCAATGATGGCAGGTCAGTGTAGTCTTCGAGTTCTTGGAGCCCCAAGAATCAGACTTAAAGTCTGTGTTTTTAGACCACAAAAAATGGCAGCTACTTTTTGGTCTCTTTGTTTTTTCTCTTTTGTTTTCTCCCAATCCTGATTAGAGAATATTTAGGAGGCAGGGGTTTTTTTTGTTTTGTTTTGTTTTGTTTTGTTTTGTTTTGTTTTTGCTGTTGGTACCAGGGATTGAGCTCATAGCCTCACACCTGCCAAGCAGGCACTTAAGCCACTGAGTCAAACTCCAATCCATATTATTTTTTCAAGGCAGGGTTGCACTATGTAGTTCAGGCTGGCCTTGCTCATGTTGTACCCCAAGCCGGCCTCAAACTCACAATGTCCCACCTACCTCAGCCTCGCGAGTGCTGGAATTAAAGGCATGTGCCACCACACCTGGCCCTTAGGAGGCAGTTTTTACTAAGGAATCAAGTGAACTATCTGGAGCAAAGGCTATCTTTTGTAACTTTTTTTTAATATCTGGAGTTGACTGGGTAATAAACATATCATTAAGTAAAATCTGTCCCTCTATTGAATCAGGAACTATGGACATATGTTTTACTAGTGCCTCTAATAAATGATCTAAGAAGTCAGAGGGGTTTTTATCTTTCTTCTGAAAAATAGCTGACAGTTTAAAATAACCAGAAGACTTGGTTTTTGTCCTTTTTAGACCTTGGAGAATACACACTTGAAAAAGTCTCCTGTTCCAATCTCCTGTTTTGTTGTCAGGCCAGTTAGGGGTCTTGGGTGGGAACTGCTTGTGCACCAGTGGGAACTGGTGATTCCACTGGCTGTTTACCTTTTGGCCTTCTAAATTTAACAATATGATATTTATTTCCAAATGCAATAGCAGCTTGTAATGCTGCTTGTCTCTCACTAGAAATCAATGTCTGATTTAAGACTAACATTATATTTTTTCAGTCTAATTTATAGCTTTGAGTAAATCTTCAAATGACATCTATGTACTTATCAGGGTCATCTGAAAATTTTCCTAGTTCTAGCTCAATTTGTCTTAAGTCATTGAGAGAAAGAGAACTATAAATGGGAGTAGTCTCATAAGGATTATAAGTATACCTAGAGCATAAATGAGAATTATCTCTATATAAAGAAAATTTTAACATAAAGCAATTCTAACCATTTTTCCTCTTCCTTATAGTATGCTTCTAGTTGTAAAATAGTAGCATAATTAAAACTTTCCTCTGTATTTCATTTTGGCTCTAGGGAGTAGGTAGGCCACACACATGTGCAGAGAAATATCAAATGGCTCTTTTACAAAATGGAAGGGTCGAACATCTTCCAGTGCTTAAGAATGCATTCCAAAGGAGTAAGGGACTTTGGCATTGAGTTGCCCATGTCTGCAATGTAAAAAGTAGTATGTAAAGCTATGAAGCCTTTCTTTGTACCAGGAATTGAACCCAGGAACCTCCGCTGAGCTGTCTCTAGCCCTGTAGCACTAAAGACATTGACATTGAGCTACCAACTATGCAAAAAGGAGATAAAGGCATTCTTTCTATTCCTATCTGATAAAGATCCTCAAGCCATCCCTCAGGTTGACTGCTCCAGGGCAGGTGGGTGCCATCTGGAGAGCTGAAGATAAATTTGACCAGCCTATCCACCCTTGAACTGGCATGCAATTTTATTTTCCCTGGTAGTTCATGAACTTTATTACCATATGACATTTGTAAGTTATTGTGACAGGAATGTTTAAAGAAGGAAGTATAACTTAGTAATAAACTACTGCTTTTGTTCATTAAAAGAGGACATATGCAAAAAAAGGTGAGTTGGTAATTTCAGATTTTTTCTGGTGGTACTGTGAAGGAGATCAACTCTGGAGATAGATAAGGCAACAAATGACTTGGTGAATTCCAGCCTTTGACCTTAGGGCAAAGAAGCCTCCAAGACAGTTGTATTACCTGGGCAATCTTTCCTAGCAGTGGGACATGGCTATGCTTTACACAAATTTCTGTATCTTTGAAGCTTACAGGTTAAGTTTACTATCATCTAGCAATCACATTTTATGTTAGCAAAAGGCACATCTGTCTTCTAGGCACAGAGAAAAGGCTATTTACTCTTCATTAAAGCATGTAAGGCACAAATGTAAATCCTTCCCCTACTAGCTGCTATGGAATGTAAACAATTGTTGCAAACTACTTCAGTTTAATCTCTGAAAGGAGGGGTAGTCTAACTAATCTAAAAATCCTCTGAAAGGCATAGTGAGAGTTCCTAGTCTACTAGCAGAGAAATAAGGATGGTAGATAAGTGGAGATTTTCTGTGGTCATGAGCCAATGTCCACTAAGGAACTTCTGGATGTCCCCCAGAAAGCTCCCCTGGCCAGGAACTCTCAATTCTCAGTTTCTTTTAGCTCAGACAACCAGAAGTCAGTCTCCAGAAAGGAATCGAGCTGTCTGTCTGGTCAACATTCCGTTGACTCCATCAGCCACTGGATTCAATGTGGATTCACCAAACATATGCTGGGGAAACCTGTCCTCTATTTTAAAGAGTGGCAGCTTCTGTAAGAGTGATTAATTAGCCAGCAGAGTAATCACTGTTTGTCAGGTTCCATAAGGGATAGTTGAAAGCCTGAGCAACATCATTACCTAGTGTTCTATAAATTTACAATAGAGGTTTTAAAGTCCACAACTTGAAAGGTTGGAGGGCCTCCTTAATTTCTTAATGTTTAGGTCCTGTAAGTGTGCTGCTTTTGGGAATAGCTCCTTCCAGTGCCACCTGGGAGGTGGTTCTCCCCACTGTGTCTCAGGTTCAATCTTTGGAGAAGATCATGGCCTGGAACACTAAGCTGGGACATAGCTTTTATGTGTATTCTCCTCGACAGGCAAAATTTCAATGTCTCATCTGACCCAGAGATGGGATATGTGTCCCTCATCTAAGATGATGTCCCTGTCTTCAGCATTAGCAAATGCTCATTTTCTATGGGCTTAACTTAGGAGGAAAAGGTTGGAATAGTCTTAAGAGTTCTTTCTGATCTTACATGCCTCTATAAGGAAAGCACAAGGTGGGGAAATGAGTAGAAGTAGAGCCAAAGAAAGGAAACTGAAGTGGAATAGGCCTGACATTTCCTCTAGTGTGTACCGGAGAATCAGAGTCAGTTTGTCTCAGTGAAACCTGTCCTCCAAGTCTTGACACCAGCCACCAGCCTAGCGCTGCTTAAATGGTGGAAGAAGTCCAGGTTTTTAGTGTAGGCATGTATATTTTCAAAGTCTGAGCTAGACTTAATTTAAGAACCATTTTACAGAAGTTAACATTGAAGTCTACCAGAGGTGTTCTAATGTTATTCTCTCTAGTACTATTGTCTAAATACAGTCAAGCAAGGAATACCACAAAATTTAGCAACTAATTTAAATGCAACATGTACAAGAACAAATAGCAAAATATCCCCTTAAAGAAATATCATAACCTTATAATTTTCCCATGTTTTAACTTAGACTTACCATTATTTTAACAAAACTATATGAGACAAAGAAATTATAAACAATGGGGAAAGACCAAACAAAATTTGAAGCATAAAAATTTGTTACCTAAATGAGTCCCCATCCAGAATCTATGAAACAAAAGCAAAATCTTACCTCCATTGAATGATCTCGATGGAAGACCTCCAAATGATACAGGGGAATGAAACTCCCAACCTATTATATGTCCTGCATGAGTTTGTGTTCTCTAAAACTGAAGAATGAATTTTAGGAACAAATGGAGGTTAAAAGCATAATATACTGATTGAGAGAAAGAAAGCTTCTGTCTGAGGGACAGAAGGGATCCCAAGCGGGTTACCCTGTTTTGCTTTTTAAAGTAAATAAATAAATAATGAAATGTGTAATATGAAGGCATTTTAATGTATTTGATATACAAAAAATATTTGTTTCCTGAGTTCTATACATCTCTAAGTAGAGATGTAATATGCTTCATTACAAAGTATTCAAAAGTTAAATCCTTCACAGTATCACTCAAGTCATAAGAAAAATTTTAATTGGTGAGACGACATCAACCTCATAATAGCAGACCAAATATTTCTGAAATACTAATATTTATGTGAAAAAATGTAATTTTATCACTGACAACAAATATTATCACCCTTTTTATGTAACTATTGTTAACTTTATTTTTGAGAAAATATTTGCTAAATTGCTATTATTAATGGTACTTTGTCTCTTACTTTAAGCAAAACTCTGTGCATGCATGTGTGTGTGTTTAAATACTTAGGCACTTGTACCTCAATCACACAGCTGCTTTCTTGAGAACAATCATCATACCTCAGCACACAGAAAAATTGTTTTATGTATATTTCCCATTTTATTATAATTATTTAAAAGTTATATATTGAAAGATTTCAATAAAATTAATAATCTATATAGTTTCACCAAAAATACTGTGTGAGGAAATAAAATGATCAGTAATATGTGAACTCTTCACTGTTTATCAAAATGTTTAATTAAAAATGTTTAAAATCTTATGAATTAGGTGGAAATGCAAACATAGTTTGCTAAATGGACAGCAGTTACACTTACAGATAGGTGCTAAACCAGCCATGCATTTTCATAAGCATCACTTTAGTAGTTTTAATTAGCTAGTTTGCTCTTATTTAATTTGAATCATTCCTAAATCTTCTGTGAATCATATTTTTATAAAAACATTCTCTGATACATTGTTGGATCTTTTTTCCTCTTTATTTGGAAGAGTTTGTTCATATTGAAAAATCACTTTTTCTCTCAGCATGGCTCACAGAAAGAAGGCTATGAATTCAACCAATGTCACAAGGCATTGAAAAAACTAGAATGTGATATTCATGTATGGATACAAACAAGAACCTGGACAAATTTTCTAGCCAGAGTGAAGAAGCCTGCATGCATGCAACATTGTCTTTTGCTCAAAAACAGTATTGATTATCAGCAAAAGTTGTTTTATTTATTTGTTTATTTATTTTGTTGTGATACAGTACTGGTGATTGAACCCAAGGATCTGCTAAGTTAAATTATCAGCAAAAGATGTACATTGTTGGGGAAATTTACTTGGTTTGCCTATAAAGTTTTGGAAGCAAGCAAATTTTGCATACAAACTACATGTATAACATAGTTGACTTATTTTGCCTGTTAGTCAAATAACAAATTAGAACTATTTTTTTCACTTTCCAACCCCAACTAAATTGATAGTTTCATTAAACTTAATGAATTGGTTGTTTTGAGTCATAAGTGAATATCACTAGTTCCCTTCCTTTTCCACTGCTTATTCTTCAATAATTCCACCTTAACATATTACAACAACACAATAACCCCAAATAATTTAAGGTTTTTTAAAATATTTTAGGTCTTTTCATTGATTTGGTTTTTAAAACCAGAAAAAGAGAGTTTTCTGTTTTTATCAAAAAGAAAGAAAACATCTTTTGTGGAGTCCTTGTTAATGTCATTGTGTGAGAGAATTGTAAGCTGTGCATATCTTCAATTTTTTTCAGACATTGAATGATTTAATAAAGCATCACTGAGTACATTTTGCAAACAAATATAAATGAGCCAAATTAATATATTTTTGGAGGAATAATATAATTACTTTCAGCTTGGGAAAATTTTTGTGATCCTTCAGTCATGAAAGAAATAAACATTATTCTCTAAGCAATTAGAACTTCTGTATTTATCCAGAAGAATTCAGTTAGTTATTTAAAATGAAATCCATTTATTTTAATAATAAAATAACTTTTTCTCATTAAAAACAATGCCTATTTATCACAGAAAACTTGATTCAGTTAATACTTTAAATCTATTGTTGGAATGAAGTCATGCTAGTCTACAATACTTCAAATCAAACATTACCTCATCATTGCAATGGAGACTGTGTTTACATATACATGTTTATGTTTACTAAAATTTCACTTCACTATAACAAGCTAGCTAGAATGTTTTACTAACCTATGACTGCCAGACTTAGCAAATAAAAATGTACAATTTTCAGCAAAATTTGCTAACTTTTAATACAACTGTGACTCAAATATTCTCCTCTGTTTTAATTTGGAACCATATTGCTTGAACTTTAACATTATTCTTTGCCTTTCAGAGAATGACAGGCAAAAATTTCAAAATCATAACAACATCAAAAACAGAAAATACACCTAATATTTATTAGAGAGTTACTAACAAGGAAAACAACAAATTCTGAACCCTAGCACACATGTATTATCACTTCTGAAGCAAAGCAGGCAGTTCATTGAATTCAATGAGTCCATATTATCTCATATTTACTAGTGGCCCAGGTCACAAATGTTGAGGCAGACCCTTATTAAAATAGAAACTTTCAGAGTCCAATGGATTTTGTAGCCAGAGAGATATTCTGTTAATTCTTAACTTTTGATTCCTTGTCTCTGATTTCTTCTGTTTACAGATTGGAATAACACCTACCTATATTGATTGCTAAAATAATTAAATGAGATTATATATGAAAAGTGCCTGCTACATTGTTATCTGGCTATTCCTCTGTCAGATAAAGAGGATTAAATTATATTTAAATAAATTAAATTTAGCCTTTTTTCTTTTTTGCTGTAAAAGTATAAAATATATACAATAATAAAATAAATAGTAACAATGGTATGGGCTGAGTTGTGGCTCAGTGGTAGAGCACTTCCCTAGCATGTGAGAAGCCCTGCTTTTGATCCACAGCACTCAGAACTGAATCAATAAAAAAGCTCAGTAGGAATTGTGATATGTTATGCACATGTACCAACTCCACACAAAGAATGTAACCGTGTACTGATAGCATGTACAAAAAAAGAATAATATCAAGAGATGAGAGTGGAAGACGATGAAAAAAGGATTTAAATGTATTATATACATGTATCAACTTTCCACAAGGAATGTGAACATTATGTACTACACACATATACTAACAAATTGAAAAAAAGGCTATATGAGAGAGTATTAATGATGATATCTCATGTATTTAATATTCAGATTCAATAACTGCAGTACTAACATTTTCTATTTTAACCTTCTCCCTTTTATTTTAGAAGATTTGAAAGTATAAGTGAAAAAAACATACTTGTACTCATACTTACTTCAATTTACACTAGAAAATGTTTATTAAAAAGGATTATACTTCTTTTCCAAAATGTAACTACAAACTGGAATCATTTACTTGGAGTGCATTGTAAATTCAATGTCAAAAGGAAGTCAATAGAGAGATACCTAAATTATAGTGCTCCAGATTGCAAATTCAAAGACAGTTGCAAGATCGTAGTTTGCATAGTAAAACACAAAAAAACCACTTTCACTATCAAAGAAAAAATTAAAAGCAGGTTCACAAAAGTGCAAAACAAAACTCCAAAGAAATGAAAGATGTTTTTAATCATGTTTATAATTTTGTACCAGTGGAGTGAAATTATACGCATGATGTATTTTATGTTTGAAAGTCTTCAATATTTAAGGTGACTTGAAACTTACATAGTAATAAATAACGTGAACACCAGGAAAATTTTTATTAAATTGCTCTTCTATTGGCTTATTTCTCCATCTTCTCTATGTGCAAACTACAATACAAAATGCAACACTGTTGACTCTTACATTAAATTTAAAGTAAGAATTTCCATAATGGTAAAGTAAAACTAAAAGAGAGACTGCATGCATAAAACTTATATTCAAATGTGTATTGAAATTTCGGGAAATTTTAAGCAATATAGACCCATTAGAAATCTTACAAATGCCAATGGGAGTAGTGTGAAAAAAAGGGAAGAAATTCAGATCATGAAGACCTATCTGGAATACATTCTATTACTAACTAGCAGGAAGAAAGAAAAAAAGGTGATACCAAGACTAAGGCATTCCATTTTAAAATCATATACAACACACTGTTTTTATTGGTATATAAAGCTTTTTTTCCTGTCAGAAAGTATTTCGCAGTTTTATCGAAATAACAAACTTGCCAGGTGATTTAGAGGTTGCTGTGGTAACTGTTTCTCATCTAACGGGAACACAGGAACGTGAATACTGGTACAAGTTTAAATCATTGCCGCCTGAGAATAGTTTTATAAATCCATTATTTCACCCTCTAGTTTCAGGAGTTTTACATTTACATTCACACAGACTCTTTTTTCTTCCCTAGTCTTTCATCTAACCTTGTGTAGCATTAGGTGAGCGTGAGGTGATAATGGAGAATGTCTGAACAGGGATGGGGACAGGGGAGAAAGATTGGTGAATTTCCAAACTAAGCCTAATCTAAAAGCAAAACTAACTATACTTAATTTTTTTGTCATACATAGCCCTTAAACCGAGTGGAGTTAGAGATTTTTTTCCTTTTAAATCAATGAGAGCTTTGTACTTTAACTGAGAATTTATTAGCCTTTAAATTCAATAGATTTGCATCACTAATGTGAGTCAAAGCATTCTAATCCACTGAAATACTTTTGATTTTGGCATCTGAGAACTTTGCTGAGATTGTATTCCACAAATGTAGGTATTATTGAACTGAAAACAGGAAACCTGCCCAAATGAGAACGGATGTCTTCTCCACTACCAGTTTCCAGTTTCAAGTTCAAAATCTGCACATACCAACTACAGTCAGTGTTTTATTTAAATATGTAAATGTCTTAAATTTATGCCAGTGAGTTTAAAAATGAGACCTTTATGGGACCTCTTTTTCTACTTGCCTCTCCACTCTGTTTTTAAATTCTCTTCTCAAGTATTCCCCTGTTCATCACAGTGCTTGTATTTTGCAAAGTAATACAAGAATGCTGCTAAAAATAGACACATTTAACTGCTGATCTGCATTTGTTTAAGCACAATATAGATTTGACAGTAGCAGTGTTGATAAGGTGTACTTTTTACAGAGTAGAACAAAAAGCAATAAATTAGTTTTGAACTTTTGCGATCTTGTATTATGAGGACTCTAAAACAGACACTGCATTCAAATCAATTTTCAAAGTGAAGGATTAATAACTGCTGTACTATATAACCTTTTACATAACTTCAGTCTGAGGAAGGGCACACTAAGATATGCTGCCATGGTTCATTATTGTAATTCTTAATATGATACATTTTTTATTTAAAAAAAGGAAAAATAAAGCTTAGTTTGTAGATATGTGTACAGAAGCTATTTTAACTTTAATATAGTAACCCAAATTTTCCTTGACAGGATTGCGAGGTGATGTTGAAACCAGTCCCAGAGGATAAAATTCCCAAGAATATGCAGTCTAGGAGGTAAAAGGAGGGGTTGGGTAGTAGAGATTTTTGGGAGGAGATATCACATTAGATTGTGTTGCCTTTCTGTTGCTTTATAACTGATGGGGCAAATTTTGTTTGAAGTTATTGAAAACTTCTACAAATATAGCAATTTTCATAGGCCACAGGGTCATTTGGATATGATTGCAATACAGGTACAGCTAGTTACCAAAGAAACTGAGTCACAAATCGGTTAAATAAAAGCCTCAAGATAACTACCCAGCTCAGTGACTTTGTCCTATATTTCAGTAGCTGGATGAAGAAATCCAGACCTTCAGACCCCTGTGATTAATCTATATACTTGATTTACTTCCCCTTGATAGTTATGGACTTTTCACAAGAATTAAAAAATAAAATTGCAAATTCTAAAATAAAATTGCCAATTCTTAACAATTTTTGTGTAATAAAGACAAAATAAGCCTCTTTGAGGCCAAAGACCACTAAAACATAATTCAGCATCACAAAAGCAAAAGAGCTCTTTGTTTTAAAGCGTAACTTGGCTGTAAAATATTGAAAGTGTTTTTGTGTAGACCTAAGTACATTGACAGGACAATGCTCTAAGATGGACATAAGGAAAATTTTAGGTATAAGATAGAGAACTAATTAGTTGTGGAGCTTTAGACAATTCCCTTCATCGTGCTGGTCTGTTTTTTCATCTTTAAAAAGAGAAAGTTTCACAGAAACAGTGATTCTTTCTAAGGATTTGGAATAGAGGAAGTCATAAAGGAATTTCTGTTGAAACCTTAAGAATCCAGAAAAGAGCAAGTAGTCTTAGAAAACAACCTGCATTCTCACATATGCTTACACTCCATTTTACCAAAAACTTAAGGGAATTTGTAACCCCCCTAGGGCTCATATATAGGTTCCAGTTTAACAGTCTGAAAGAAAAAGTCGGTTCTAACAAAAGTTGATGTTTTTCTATTTTTTTCTTTGGTACCAGGGATTGAACTCACAACCTTACACCTGCCAGGCAGGCGCTTATGCCACTGAGCTAGATTCCCAGCCCTCTAATGCTTTTCTAATTCTGTTAAATAATGGTTCTTGAATCAAGATGTATTATGCATAGGTACAAATTCCCTATACTGAGTGTATTCAATATGTATATCTAAAATTTATTAATAAAATTAATTTGAAAATAGTACCTGATTCATAAAAAATGCTTCTTCATGAACACTGCAGTACTAATAAAGCTGAGTTCCAATCAAAATATGTAAAATCTAAGATGAGGAGGGTCAAGGATATCCCCCAGAATTAGTTGTCCTTTTATAATTCTGAAACTTCAAGCTTTTCTAGGACATATAAATATGCTCAGAACCTGAAAAAATAAGCTTAAATACAGAGAAGATAATGACAATATCAAAATTCACACATATGCTTAAATTTCTAAATAGCACATCAACTAGTAAACTGCAGTTTTTTTTTTCTGGAGGGGATGAGTGCTGGGATTGAACCCTGGACTTTCCAAGGGGTTCCACATACACTCTAAGCAAGTATTCTGCCATTAACCTATATCTCATTCTACAATTCAATTACTAGATATATATGTATATATAATATATAGTATGTATAAAAAGTTTGAAGCACAAAATAATGCTTTAATAAAATTCCTCAAATATCTCATACCAAAATTTTTAATTTAGTACACAAATTTTTTTCTTTTTTTGAGGCTCTGGGGATCAAACTCACAACTTTGTGCCTGCCAGGCAGGGACTTAAACCACTAAGCCAAACTCCCAGCCCTAGTTTTTTGAGGCAGGGTCACACTATGTAGTACAGGCCAGCCTTGTGCTCACATTGTAGCCCAAACCGGCCTCAAACTCACAAGGTTCCACCTACCTCAGCCTCCCAAGTGCTGGGATTAAAGGTGTGAACCACCATGCCCAGCTCCTATATTTTAATTTTTGGATATGATTCAGGATAGTACTTCTAAGTCTGAGTACCTAAGGCCTAAATAATTTCAGGAGTTCTGGTCCAAAATTTATGCTATCCTGAAAAGAATGAGCTTTTTGTATGAGGGAATAAAAATTCATTTTCTTTCACATTTTATAAGAAAGTTCGAAGTGGTTGTAGGAGTAGGGAGACAGGTAGTGAAACTTATGGTCTGGATACTGAGTTTGGGCAGATGTGTTGAGCACAAACTGAGGTACAAGTAGAGAGAAGAAAACAGGAAACGTACTGTTTCAGAACTGCAGTGAAGTTGCTACTTTTTGGTCTCTCTTTTTTTAGAATTTTAACTATTTAAAAAACTCAAACATACAGAAAAGCTGAAAGAAATTTATAATTAGTTCTATGCATCATTACTCAGATTCAATAACCCTTAATATTTTGCCACATTTCTTTCAAATTTCTTTCTGGAGTATTAACAAGACAATTTTTGCACATCATGACATTTTATTTATGACATTAACCATATATTTTTAGAAAAACCAAAGACTTTTTTCTATATAAACTATACTAATAGTTAATATTTATGGGTAATAACTACTAGATATAATTTCTAGTGCATACTCAGGTTCCTTAATTGTCCCAAAAATGTTTTCAAAAGCTTATAAAAGTCAAGATTATATCAAATGTCATGCAGTTTTATTCCTAGCATAGTAGGTCCTCAAATTTTCTTCTTCAAACTTGTGCTGTTAAAGAGTTGGGAACTGTGATTTTGTAGAATATTTGATGATCTGGATTTAATCATTTCCTTTTTTGTGGTGTTTAATTCATTCTTCACAACTCTATTTCTTTAAAACTTAAAAATAGGTTTAAAGGCTCTATAAGATTGTTGCCAAATGTATTGCATAGATAGTGCTTCATGTATCATGTTTCATTTCATCAAAAGAAACATACTATCTGATTATCAGTTATGACAGTAAATGCTGGTTACAGTGGTAACAATTCTATTTCTGTATTGCAAAGCTTTAAATTTTCTTGCAACCAGCAAGTAGAATCACACTCTTTGACTATACAATGTTGAAGAATGAAAGTGTAAGCATAAAAGGAATATGAAATGAACCTTCAAATATGATTTATTTCCTTTTTAATTCCTTTCATATGATGGTTTTCCTTTTTGTCATTTAGTAGAAAATTATCTAAAACTCCATTTTCGAGATGAACATTTTAATACAAAAATGTTTTAAGGCCATGATGCAGGATACAAATTATTTCAGAAAATTTTCTAAAGTAGTCTTTTTTTAAAAAAAGAAGACTATCTCTTTTCATTGCACTGATTTTAGTGATGTCTTATGTGTTTTTCCCCAGGACAACAGCTGTGAAGAACAACACAGGTGATTATGATTATGATTATGTCATTTCTTTATATTTATGTGCTATTTGTGCTGAATTTACTGGCCTAGGAAGTATTGCTAAAATTACAGAACTGCCTAGCTCGGATCATTCCTTTGTGAGCTGAGTTGCCCTATCAATTGAATAATCATATGCACTTGTTATATTTCTTGAGAAATAATTTCATTTTGATAAAAATATCTATGAATAAGCACAAAAATTTATTCTTAGAGAATCTTTTTAATGACTGATTCCTAATGAATTCACCTGTTTTACTGAAGATTTGAATGTAGGAATAAAAGAACCAGAAAATGTCTTAGAGAGTGAGGTCAGATGAAGATTAGACAAGGGAAGTAACAGTGAAGTAGCATTCATGACTTTTGGTAAATTTTTAATGATTACACTGCACACAAATTCACACACATCCTGGCATTGAAATATAGGTTACTTAGACACAATTCCATGAAATTAGAAGTGTTCTTTGACTTTTAGTCTTTACTACAGCTTCAAAGTAGAGTTTTGAAATTTTAAGAATGAGAGAAATTAAAATATGTGGCAAGATACTGAAATAATTATTTTGCTTTCAAATGAAGATGAACTTTAGGAGATTACAGAAACAGAAGAATTTATGTATTTAGAATTTGTTGAGGACATTAATAAAGGAAAATACATAGAATTTGTATAATCGAATACTATTGTCCTGGAAAAAAAAATCTGGAAATTGTCAATATTTGTTTTCTATACATGTTTAGATAAAATCAAGGTTATGAATATAAGTGCACTTTACTCAGATGACATTTTGCAGTTCAAATTACTGATTAATTGCACTTCATTCCCATTTTTGCTGGTTATTACTTTTTTCTGGACAAACAAAATATAATTATACCTAAAAATGTTGCTTTAGCTTAGATGAACTTAAAAAAATAAAATTCTGTTAAATATATTTAATTTTTGTAGCAGTTATCTTGATTCTTTGAGATCAGGTATTACTGCCTGAGACAATTGCTCAAAATACAAAACATTACTTTTGTTTTTATTTGACTACATACAATTAAAGTTATTTAGAGATTTTTGTGGTTACAGGGCAGGAATTTTTTTCTTCTATTTTAATAAATAAAATATTGACCAAAATGAAGAAGGTGAAAATATTAAGGTTTCAATTCATTGATAATTATCAACATATAAAACAGAAAAAAGAAAATATTTTTGCACTCTGTAAAGCTATTATTTCAATAGAAATTATAGTAGTAATTTTCTTACATTATTATACATAGTTGTTCTGCAATTGGCAGACATTTGTAAACTTAATCTTAAAGGTTTACAAGGAACACATCCTGAACAGATAGCCTTTCATATGAAATAAAACTGATAAATTTTGTACAGTGTTGAATTTCTAAAGTTTTGGAAAGAAAGAAAAATTTAGTGCTGCTTTTACAACTCAGACAAGCTTCTTCCTCTGCAAACATCTATATTTTCTCTTGAATGTTCTCCCTTGTGGTACAAAATGAAGCTGTGTGCACAATATAGATGGCTAGTGTAATACAGCATTTCTAAAATCTGCATTTTCCCTACATAATATTTTATGGTATGTGACCTAGCAGATATAAAAAGATCATACCAAAAGTGTAGTGTAATAAATCAATTCTTTTTTAAAATTTTGTTATACTTACTTGGGGATGTAGTTCAGTGGTAGAGCAGTTGTCTAGTGCTGTGAGACACTGGGTTTGATCCTCAGTATCACAAATAAACAAAAATAATTTTATGATATGAAGAAAAAAAGCAAAACAAAAACAAAAACAAAAAATCCCTGTGTGTTAACTTAGTTAAGCAGCATATCGATGAGAAAAAAAATCAAACCAAGAAAACCTAGGAATTAATTCCAGCTTTTAGCAATGTTCTTAACCCAGCTCTTTAACAGCAAAAACAAAAAAAATTAATTTGGATATGAATTGCAAATACTCTTTTGCACCTGAGAAGAAAAGGCATTCATTAGAATAGCTGGCTTGTTGCAACTATAGCATTTACAGAAAGGAAGTTTAGCTAAATAGAGGGCTAAGAAAATACTCTGTACAGGAGTGGTGGTTCAAGCCTCTCAGCACTTTGGGAGGTTGAAACAGGTGGAAGTTCCAGCCAAGCCTGTAAAACATTAATTTTGTGAGACTCTGTTAATTAATTATTTAATTAAACATAAAAATAAAAATAAGTAGATCTAGGGGTATAGCTGACTATAACGATCCTGAGTTCAGTCTCCAATACCAAAAATAAATCTGTATTATGATCTTTGTTTGTGTGTGTGTGGCACCAGGGATCAAACTCACAGACTCATGCCTACCAGACAGGCGCTTAAGCCACTGAGACAAACTCCCAGCCCTAATTTTTTGAGGCAGGGTCATGCTATGTAGCTCAGGCCTCGAACTCACAACGCTCCTTCTACCTCAGCCTCGGAGTGCTGGGATTAAAGGCATTTGCCACCACACCCGACTTACTGTATTATGATCTTAATTTATGGTAAATACTCACAATGCAGGCTAATTGCATGAAATAGGTAGCTCAAAGTGGAATAAAAACCAGACAGATGGGTCTTACTTGCTGATTACTAATTTAATGTAGTTTTAGGAATACTCACATAGTGTCTGGACCTGTAAAAGTATAAATCATAAATGAAGATGTCTAAAAATAAACATGTTATGCAACCTCTGAGCATTTTATCTATAAAAATAATCAAATCATATCTAATTCACAGTGCTATTGCTAGTATTAAAATGAAAAGGAATAACTTTTAAATCCTATGTCATTGGGAGTCTTTTTTCACCATTGAGCACTGTGTTTTATTTTCAATTAATTTTTATTCTATGTTTGCGGTACATAATACATAAAAAACACTGGGAGTCTTTAGAGATACATTTAAAAAGTGGCAAACTGAAGATTGTCCAGAAAAGTTGATTAGAAAATTCACTTCAGTCTACTTGTTTGATTTTTTTAAAAAATTGCTTGCTGTGATTCTAGCCAGTTTTTTATATTTCTTTCATACAAATTCTATCAAAAATAATTTTCCTCCATGTAAGAATTTCAAAGCTTGCAAAATGCAGCATTATTCTTTTAGTAATAGTTTTATTTTTTTCTGAGATTTAATAGAACTCATCACAGCTGTATAAGATTATAGCAAAAATTTTCTTCGTGATAAAAAAGACAATAACCTCCACTTAGGACTATTGTAAAGATGAAGTACTAAAATATGTGAATATGTTACACAGATAAAAAGATATGCAAATGTTAATTGTTTTTTCTTTCATTAATGCTAGCTTTTGTACATGTAGAGACTTTATCATGAGAACTTGCCATTTCAAATCCCCCTCACACCCAGGCCTTCGTTTGCTCTGATTCAGGCACATTCACCTCATTTCCCTGTAGCAAAATGTTTTGCATTTTGAATCTCTTGGCCATGGTTGCAATTTTTGTTACTGAACAGAAGTAATACTAATTGGTCTACAGAACTAATCAGCCATGGACTAACTGATTGAGCCACTAACCTCCCATTACATGGTTTTCCAACATTTTCTGCCTTCTCATATTTACATTTTAAATACATTAGCAAATAAGAATATATATATTTGTACCCTTACAGAATTTTCAAATTCTAAGAGGATTGGTAGTGAAATTTTATCAGACAGAAAGAAGTTTTCAAATGAATCTGAAACATTATAAAATGCCTATTTTGAGAAAAAATTTAATATATATGAACTTTCCAAGTTTTATCCAGCTGAAAGGAGCAAGCCCTATTGCATGATCATGCCTCTAGGAGAGCTAATGACAATATTTGTTAGTGTAGAGACTCTGGGAAACTCTGAAAAATCTCTGAGTTGGTGAAATTTGAAGAACTTGAAACATCATAACACTTGTCAAAAGAAACAGATGAATCGGTATCTGAAGTTATTTCTTACAGTATTTAAGGTTAATTCACAGCAAAATACCTGCCTAACTATGCGCTAATTTCTCTTGAGAATTTCTCAACTAGAAAACAATATCATCAAATTCCTGCTTCAAATGTCTCTTTCCAGAACTTATCGAGCAGAAGGATGAGTATTATCTGGAACATAGTTGTGGAATAAGAACATTAAAATGAGTGCATTTCTTCAGATTGCTAATTTACAAATACTAGTGAAGGAAAAGCCTTTGCACAAAAGATGACTTCACTTACCTCCTTCTGTCCTCAGTGGAGTGATCACAAGTTCAGATTTTGTGTCATTCAGAAAATACTAAAGCTTTCTCTCAAACCTCTAGGCATTCTTTTATTTTCTTGAAGGTTGGTTGCCCCTTGGCAGCAGTCCAAATTGTTAATTCCGTGGGTTGAAGGCCTTTATAATGGAAGATGAAAACCTATCGTGACTCTCAGTGACTGATAATTTTCCCCTAATGTTAAGTGAGGGGCAAAAACAAAACCAAAACAAAACAGAACCAAAAACCAAAAACCGAAAACAAAAACTACACATTTTTCATTGAAAAGAAACAGTAGAACAACAAATATGGATACAAAACCAATGGGCTATTTCTTCTCAGTCATTTATTTTCCCAACAATAAATAATAGTATTTGTAATGTTGATCATCCTTCTATTTCTTGAATCATTAAAAATACTGCAAGCATTTATGCTTTCTATCTGTACTTTCTGAACTACATATATATGTTGTAACTGCGATGGAGTTATTCCCCATGCACTAATTGAGATAGAAAAAGATGGTCAGATAGAGCAAGGGCATGAGTAAATTAAGGAAGTAAAATAAGTAAACTAGTAAGTCTTAGGAAACTAGAATGCAAAGGCCAAAGAACAAGTTCCTGAGTAAACTAAAATAAGCTTTCAAGAGTTAGAATATAAAGAACAAAAGATAAGACAGCTGCTTTCCAGACATCACAAGCCTGGCAGCAGCAAAAAATGACAATTTCATCCCTGAGTTCTCTAATATCTCCCTGTATCTTTTCACGCCAAAGAGTGCATTTCCATATTTAATCATCTGGGGTACATAGCTTTTAGGATACCTCCAGCAGCAGAAGGTTTCCTCTTTTGTTATCTCTAAACTGGTTCTTCCCCACTGCTTGCTGTCTTGTGGTTTTTGATGCCTCAAAACAAAGACCTGAATGGAGGTGATTCTACATGATGATATATAATATCTCATTAATGCAAATAAAACTTTTGGCAAATGTATGTAGGAGGTTCTGAATGTGGAATTGAAGTAAATGGTTTCAGTGCTAGTGAAAGATGTAGTCTAGTAAAAATTCATAATTAACTTATATGACGATGATAGTATGGAAGAATAACCAATTTTGATCATTTTTATAGTTGTTATTAACAATCAATTATGTAAAGATTAATGCTGGTACAAGAAAGAAATGGTAGGATGGGCACACTCTAGCAGTCATAGGGAGACACTGCCCACAGGTAGCCAGCTTGGTTGGGAGGCAGCAGATGACCCTGCCTCTGTACACACTCCAGCAGCCCTAGCAATGCTTCCACCCCAGGTAACCAGCATGGGCTGGGAAAAACAGCAGCAGGCCCTGCACCAGCACACCCAGTGGACACCACGGATAACCATAGCCAGTACTGGCCAAGAGAACCCAGGAGAACCAAACAGTCATGCTCCGGAGAAATTGTTGTCAATGCAGGAAGGGCCTGGGACCTGACTTTCCACTTGTTTGGAAGAACCCAAGAAAACTCAAGATGAAGAAGCAAAAGGCAGTCCCTGGACTCCAACCCAAGCAGAGTAAGTCCAGGCAATGAAAATATGGAAGAGATTAGGAGTCACACACCTGAAGTTTCTGAAGTGATGGCAACTGAAGTAAAGAGACAACTTCATAAGGCTATAAAAGAAATTAGAACAGAAATACTAACTCAGGTAAAAGAAGAAATGAAAAACCTAATTAAAGAATTGCTAAGCATCTCTAAAGAAGACATAGATTTTAAAAAAATAGAGAAGCATAAGAAAATGAGGAAAACCATGAATGGACAATATAAGAGAGATTTAAAATGCATGACACAGATTCAGAGATACCCAGAAATTTAAAAGCTTCACTGAAAGCTGGCAAAACTGCTTGAAAGAAACTAAGGATAGACTTTCAGACCTTGAAGACAGGTGTGCAGCTTGCAATAGTGAAAGGAAATATCTCTTAAAAACAACAAGAAGCCAAGAAATAACAATTCAATGACTACAAGCAAAATAATTTAAGAATAATAGGTGTCAGTGAAAAAGCAGGGGTCAACACAAATGTCACTAAAATTCTATTTACAGAAGTAATACCAGAAACCTTCCCAAACATCAGGAAAGGATGTGATATACAGATAAGTGAGGCATAATGAAATCCAACTAGCTATAACCACAATAAATCTGCATCCAGACATATAAAAATCAAGATTCCAGAAATTCAACACAAGAACAGAATATTAAAAGCTGTTAAAGAAAAGAAAGAGATCACCTATAAAAGAAAACCCATCAGAATCATGACAGACTTCTCAACACAATCCATCAAGTCAAGAAGACGTTGGAGTGAATTTTTTCAAGTCCTGAAAGAAAACAACTTCCAACACAGATTGATGTACATTGCAAAACTATCTTTCAAAATTAACTGAGAAACAAGATACTTCCATGACAAAGAACAGTTGAAGGAATTCATGATCACCAAACCAACCCTACAAAGAATACTGTAGAACATTCTACAGAGTGATTTAAAAAAAAGAGCACAATTCCAGGAATAACAACAGAGGGGATCACCAAGAGGGGCAGATAATTAAATGGAGGGGAAAAGTAGGTAGCCAATGGTAGGAAAATAACATGGCACAGACGAGGCAGTGCATGTTGGCCATAGCCATTATTGTAGACGGCCTCAATTCACCAGTTAAAAGAAACACAGAAAGAGTGAATCAGAGACAAGACCATCAATATACTTTATTCAAGAAACACACTTAACTCAAAAGGAAATTCATAGAATAAAAGTCAAAGGAGAGAAAACAAGGCTGTATGTGACAGGAAATCAGAAAAAAGTAGGGGTAGCTCGCCCATCAACTGCAGAATGGATAAGAAAGTTATGGCATTTCCATACAATGGAAAGCTACTCAGCTATAAAGAAAGAAAATCTCGTGGCTCTTGTAGGTAAATGGGTGCAAGTTGAGATCATGCTCATGGGTGAAATGGTTCAGAGTCACATGGGTGAATATCATGTTGTCTCCCTAGTATAAAAAAATTAAAGGAGTTAATGGAATCCAAAATGCACCATGGATGTTGCAAAGGTCAAAGGGGAGGAGATGTCTAGAGGGGGAAGGCAGTAGCCATAGCTAATCTATATCCTGTTTTGAAACCCTGTATTGTTTTCATTGTTCTGTTTAGCTTGGTTTTATTGTGTTTTGTTTTGTTTCATTTTATCATATTTGATGGCATGGACAACTATTTCAAAAATAACAAAATGTATTATGGTAACCATTATTGACTTCCTATTATCTTGTTTCAAAGCCCTGGAGTGCTTTACTTGTTTACTTTTGATTGATATTATTCTATTTTGTTTTGTTTGATTTTATTATGCCTGATGGTATAAGCAGCTAATTTGAAGATGACAAGATGCATTATGGCAGCCACTGTTGCATTCCCATTGTGTTGTTTTGAAGTCCTGTATTGTTGTCATTGTTTTGTTTTGATTGGTTTTTATAATGTTCTATTTTGTTTGATTTTATTATGCCTGATGGTGTGGGCAGTTATTTTGAAGATAATAGGCATTATTGTAGCCATCACTGATTTCCTTTTTTCTTGTTTTGAAGCCCTGTATCATGTTCATTGTTTTGTTTTGATTCACTATTCTATTTTGTTTTGTTTGATTTTATTATATCTGATAGTATACACAGCTACCTTGAAGATAACAGGATGAGTTATGGTAACCACTGTTGTATTCCTATTGTCTTGGTTTTAAGCCCTGTACTGCTTTGTTTTGTATTGATTGGTTTTATTCTGTTCTGTTTTGAATTTATTGTTCCTGATGGTATAGGAAGTTATTTTGAAGATAGCAAGAGGCATCATGGTAGCCATTGTTGGTTTCCTTTTATCTTGTTTTGAAATTTTGTAATATGTTTATTGTTTTGTTTTGATTGTCTCTATTGTTTTATTTATTTTGGTTTTATTCTCTTCAAAATAAAAAAAAGAAATGGTGGGATGCTATAAAAATGAAATGGCCCTTAGAAAATATCTTGCTCCACCCTCTTATTTAGTGGATAGAAAACAGGCACTCAATAAAAGAGGATATCACATTAAAGACATAGAGATGATGAGTGTGTAGTTTTCCAGATCTGTGGATCATACATTAAGCATTGTCCTATTTTCAGTCACTGTTACTTTGACCCTTTATTGGTCAGTTGACAGGCTTACATTACCTATAAACAAAAAGGAATTTGAAAAATTTGCAGTTCAAAATAATATTTTATTAGCCTCATATGAATACATTTTCTGTCCTACAGAATAAGGCAATGTTAGTGATAGGAATAATTTAACCCAGTATAGGAACCTCTTCTGTGTGCACAAATTCAGAAAAAGAACTTCATTTTTTTAAACAAGGGAGCCTATTTTCATATCTGACAATGTTATTACACAATATTTTTAATAAACTGATCTTTGCCTCTTTGTGATTTATTTGCATGTGATTTTTCCAATCTCACATAGAAACTTACAAAACTAATTTAATTCCCTTTTCATATTCCATCTTTGTAACACTCTAGAAAATTCATTCTTACCCTTTTTACCTTCCAAACTCTACAAATTTCTTAGATAAGACCACTCTCAGGTTCTTTAAACTCTTGTGGGCTCAACTGTGTCAACATTCTGCTCAAAAATAGATCACAAATGGGAATGGTATCACAGATTTTTTCAGAGCAAGACAGTATTCAGCGTGACTCTTATCCAGAGAGGTGTTTCTTTCTTCCATGGCCTGCTGTTATATTGAGCACTTAAAATATGTCAGAAACTTCTATACAATTCACATAGATTAGTTAATGAAATCTTAAACTTAATAACCCTATAATGTAGATGCATGCAATATCCCCCTTTCCTGCATGAAACTGAAAGCAAGAGATACTGAATACTTTATCCAAGGGATTAGAGTTAATAAATGGCAGATTTGAGGCTAAGCTTGCTTAATTCTAAAATCAGGGCATAAAATGCTACTTTATGTCACTCCCATACCATCTTAGTGGCTTATTTGCTTTTCCTCCTACTATTGGCTCCACTTAATAATGGGCATAATCTTGGAGCCTTCTTTTTACAAAATTAACAATCGTATTTAGTCTGTACCTGTACAACTGACTTAAGTTTGTTGGTACATTTTAGATATACATAATGATCATATTCATCATAGGGAATTTGTTCCTGTACATGATATACTTTGAATCCTCTATTCTTTTTTCCTAATACTCTCTCTTCCTTTCAACCCCTCTTCCCCTTCCTATTTATGAAGATTTGTTTCTATTTTATCCTTTCAAAAATTATTTTCCTTTTCACTTCCTTCCTTTTCACCTTCCTCCACCTTAATTTCACTTTATTTTTGAACAATTTCTTCCCATTTCACAATACCTATTATACATTTTGGTCCTTACTTACTCTTTCAGTTTTTCACACTAGGGAGACAATGCAATGCTTACACACATGAATTGATTTAGTTCACTTAACAGTTTGGTCTCAGTCTGTGTCCATTTACTTTGAAATGTTTATTTGTTAGTAGAGAACTTATATTTCTTCTAGTCCTTTTACATCCTGTTAGTTTCTATCTAACCTAGAGATTTTTATTTCCTGCTTTATCTCTTAGATGTGTATCATCCATTCAGTTGACAAAGGCATTAGTATCTTTGTTTAAATGATCTATACATGTTTAGCAGGATAGGAAATTCCTTTCAGGTTGACACAGACTTATCAACTCATTCTTTGTATCTAATTACTTGTTTAGAATCTCATTGAATTGCACCACAATATAGCTTATGCTTCTTTTTCTTTCACAGAGCTTTTATGGAAAACTGGGTAGTATTTTGCCAATATGAAGTTACATTTTGGGTATAGTGTCCTCCTATTAATTTAACAATAATCTATCAAATATTTGCTAGATAAGGATGGAATTCAAAGATAATTCTTGTCCTTAAAGCATGCACAATCTTGTAAAGAAAATAATCTTTTAATATAATTAGTTTTAATTCACACAATAATATTTAAAAAGAACAGATAATAAGTTCTGATGGGTCAAAGGACATAAGGATTGTTTATAGTTTATAAAAAAGTGATTATTAATCAAAGGACCCTTCAAAAAGGGAGATACACTTAATTGTAACATCACCTGTTAGTGAATCCATGTTAAATCCTGGTAATCACTCTAGCCTGAGTTAATTTTATTTATTTATTTTTTATTTTAAAGAGAATAAAACAAAAGAAAACAGAACAGAACAAAGCAGATCAGAATAAAACAATGCAAGCAACACAGGATTTCAAAACAAGTGAACAGGAAATCAACAGTGGCTACCATAATGTCTCTTATTTTCTTCTAAATAGTTGTCCATATCTTCACACACAATGAATTCAAACAAAACAAAATAATATAAAGCCGATAAAAACAAAAGAAGGAAAGCATCATAGGCCTTCAAAACCACACAATAGAAAAATCAACAATGGCTACCATCATGTCTCTTGTTCTCCACACTTTCACACATATTGCAATCAAATAGTACAAAGCAGACTAAAACCAATCAAAACAAAGGATAAATGTATTATTGGACTTCACAACAGGATGATAGGAAATCAGCAATGGCTACCATAATGGCTTGTTTTCTTCAAAGTAGCTGTTCATACCATCACATGTAATAAAATCCATTTTTGTAAACTCTGTAGGAGAAGTTCTAGGCATGTGTAAGCCTATACATGTACACTTATCCTTTCTGTATTAGTGGAAAACAAAACAAAACATAACATAACAAATTATAAGAGAAACAAGAAACACAAGAGACTAATGAATAACAACAAAGAGCCTGAAATAATAACAATACAGGCTTGCAAAACAAGGTGGTAGGAACATAACTAAGGTTGTTATTTTGCATCTTTATCTTCAAAAGAGTTTAACCTGAATTTAAAAGCATAAGCCTTTAGATGCACTTTACTGTCAGAAGAAATATTTGTTAGATAGTTGATAATTTTTTTCTGGGATGAATCAATTTGACAAGCCTAATACATAGGAATTTATGATAATTATTCTGTAGTTTGTGGAAAAATGCAATAACTTTTCTCATCAAACTCCGTAAAACTAGCTACTTTAGAACTTTTTCTTTACATAAACACCAGGGAGCATTTCCTTTTCTTTACTGGTCATTTACATCGTAAGGGATTAGTTTAATAGAACTCTACATTTTCCAATTTAGCTTTCTCTCAGAACACTACTGCTTCTCACAGTGGGCTCTGCACTTTTGTAGAGCTCAACATTTTAAATACTTTTGAAAAGACAGAACAGAACAATTTAAAACACAGTTGCATTGTTTTGCTCAAGCATGCATAAATTCTATAAATTAAGCCATTGTCCTAAAATAACTATTCTATTTTACTTGTGTTTTTGCTATATAGACATATGATTTTAAATTTCTGAGGCAGTGCTAATTCCAAGCAATTTATTTTCATTTTACTTACACTTCTTTCTATAAGAGCACTGTTACATATTGAGGGTAGGAAATTATATTTGCCTACTTTATAGATAAAATACTTCCAGGATTGGTTGAGCCAGATATTTCAATTTCATATAAATGAAGCAAAAGTAATGTTAGGTTATCATATGTTGCTCTTTAGTTTTACATCCCTCTCCTTAACCTAACACAAGATGTGAAAACTCAAGAGGCATAATAAAAGCTAAAAAGAAAAAATTTGGCAGCACTAAATCTTATCTGGTTTATTATTAACAATAAAATATAGGCAAAATATGTATTTTGAAACATTTTACAAGATATTGGCTAAGACATCATCATTCTCCAAGTATTTCTTCAAAGCCCATTGGGGGAAATCATTATAATGAAGCACATAAAAATTATTAATTATTGAACCTATCTTTTTACATAAGAAGCCAACATTTATTATCTCAGAGTCATAGTTTCCACTTCCAAAACAGAAGAATGACATAAAAGTACCTATCCCATAAGGTTGTTATAAAAGTTGAATGAGATACTTATAAATTGCTTAATAGTGCCACCAAATAGTAAGTTCCCTACATATATTAGTTACTAATAACATTATGAAAAGAAAGATTATCATTATGGAATTCAGTACAAAGAATAATATAGTGAAGGAGAAGAACAGAATCAGGAGTTGAATTTATAGTTAGAAAATAGTCAAAATTACATCAAGAACAATGGAAAAGTTTTCAAATACATTCAGTGAAAAAGATAGAAAGCATGATCCAAGTAAAATATGGAATCCAAACAAGTTGAAGTAATATTTGTTGATAATACAGTGGTTGTTGCAAGACTGGGGATAGTAGGGGCAAAGGTTTGGACGATGTGTACAATGTTACTATAGACAAGAGAAACGACTTCTGCTGTTTTACTTTCTGGTATATAATTATAGATAGTGATAGTGTGTATACATTTTTTAAAATAGTACACTATCTTTGCCCAGTATCAAGGACAAAGAAATGATAATTCTTGGAGGATATAGCTATGTTTTCCCTGATTTGAACATTATGCAATGTATTAAAAGATCAAACAACCATATATATGTAATTTACAGGTCAATTAAATAGCTGGAGAAGAAGCAGCCCAAAAGGGAGTAGGAAAATGAGGTGAATGTATTATTATGAAAACTAAGAAAGGAGAAAAAATTAAGAGATGTTTTATGGTCAAGTGTGCTGAAATCCTACTGAAATAGGAGAAATACAACCTCCAGTTTGCTAGATGTCAATGTGAAAAGCTCTTGTCTCCTAAAATTGAAGAATGAATTCCAAAGAACAATGGAGATTCAGAGTAGCAAAGGTTTATTCAGATGCAGTAACACTTGAGACAGGAGAGGTCCCAAGTGGTTTGTCAAGGAGATTGTTTGTCAGTGGCAATTTGCACAGCAAAGTCACAATGTCGGTAAAACATGGGTCAAGCCATAATCAACCAGTAAAATTACAAGAATAGTCTCTTAGCTAATATTGATCCAGTAAGGGGCATATAGCAAGGTTATATGGCTAGCCTCATTAACCTTGGCTTATCTATGACTTCTAAAACAGGAACATTTTGTAAGGGATGAGTCCAGATGTTCTGGTCAATCCCTAGGCATCTGATGCTTATCTGGACTTAATGGTCTAGGTAATGGTACTTATTAAAATAAAATCTCAAGTAATTGTTTATCCCTTAGGGTGGTTTGTAACTCTGGCCATTATGACTCTTTCTTGAGACCTTACCTCCTTCAGATGCAACTCCAGACACAGTCTTGATGTATTCTCATCTTCTGCACTGACTCCTTCAGCGGCCCATTCCTGACTGACTGCCTATTAATTTCTATCTAATTTAACTACCTATAAAACTACCAAGAGTTTGAGCAACATGAGAACAGTTATGTATCAGCTAAAGGCATAGCAACAAAGTCATAGTGATCTTTTCAAACAGATTTCTTTGGAAAAATAGTGATGTAAGCCAGAATGCAGCAGACTGAAGAGTGAATGCAAGAGAAAAATTGTTAGTAAGTGTGTTTTGTTGGAGGAAAAATGACAAGAGGTGAACACCTTAAAGGAAATAGGTCTTCAACAGTGAATTATTCAAAGGAAAATGTGAATCAGGTGGATGGGTAAAAAGATGAAGAACACACACACAAAGACAAACCTGATAAGTATTATACAATTTTCAATTTATTTTGTAATAAAATATTTCATGTCGTAATTTGGTACATTGCCGATCAAAGGTTGTAATTTTTGTTTTTTTGTTGCTTTTCTAGTTAGGCGTTTTAAGACATATAGTTATATTAGTTGAATTTAAAGGTTGAGGTGTTGAGCTATTTGAATCCTCTGTTGCTAGGCAGTCTTATATGAGTACCTCATATTATTCTCTTCATTATTTTTCAGTTTCTGACCTGTATCAAAGTTTTATTTAAGATTTTGTGCTTTGACATCTGTAGCTTATAGTTGCAGTCTTTAAATGACTGACTTGTAATTCATCCAGATGCAGAATAATTATGATAAATGCTTATTAGCATTTATAATAGCAATTCTTGGGCCAAGTCATTTATTAGAAAGTTCAATCACTTGTCATTTTTACTTGACACACACAAAAATGCTTAATACATTTATTGAGTGGAAATGAGAGACTGAAAGGATTTATGTTGAGATGAACTAAATTTATGTGATATTCTATGTTAATATATTTATGAAGAAGATAGCTGGCTAATTATTCATTATGTTTAATCAATGTAAATAGTCAGTCCAGGCCAAATAACTCACTGTCAGATAAGTAATATTTTTTCTGAGTTTCTGTTAAGATTGTCTAAAACAAACATTGAGAATTTCCTAAAACAGTTTAGTGAAAAAGAGATTATTTCAGGTTTATTAAAGCTTAAGACAAGAGCAATATTTCACATGTCAAATGATTCTGCATATTGATGCAATATAAATTTACTACTAAATGCACCAGGAGATAATGAGACAAAAAGGAAAGTGAATAGCACATATACAATACAACTGCTATCAAAGAAGATGTTGTGTAAAGGAACCTAGGAAGTAAATACCTTATTTGACTTTCTTGACTAATCCATGAAATCGTTTGGAAATCAAATTTTACCTCATACTATGTATCTGTGTATTTCCACCTTTCCTTCTCTATAGGGTTTTCAAGTTAGTCATCAGTAATTTTTCTAATATGACATTTTATTTTCATGCTTCCCTTTTACTTTACAATAGATAAAATTAGGAACAATTTTTATTTTTTATTTTTTTTATTTAAGAGAAAATAGATACAGAAGCTAGAAATAAAAGTCAAAAAAGACAGACAAACAACAACAACAGATCTGATACGATAACATTGTAGGTTTACACACTGAGGTGGTTGAAGTTTGGCAGTAGTTACAATATTGCATATCATTACCTTCCTAGGGGTTGGGGATATTGACAGATAT
>RJWM01009879.1:0-66012 GCA_004363535.1 Dasyprocta punctata | reverse complement strand
TAGTCAAAACACAGAACAGAATAATGTAGGATTTTGGTGCTAGTTGTCATATTCCTAAATAGGAAATGAAAAGAATTTAAATCATACATGTAATCAATAACAGAACATCTTCTGCCCTGTGCTATGAGACTTTTAGCATCATACTTGGTATTTGGTTCAGTACCAATTCTTGACTTCACCAAAGGCAACATTGGACAGATTCTGTTAGTGTAAAAGAAATGTTCTAGTTTCACAGACTCCTCAACATTGTTGATTTGTATAACCATGTGTATTTTAAAAATATTTTTATTGACATTAATTTTGAATATATTTATAAATACAATGTGTTGTTCTGTTTCCTCTGTGCACTGGGTAGTGATTTATAACCCAAGATGTATGCTATATTTTGCCTTGGAAGATAACTAACCTATTTTTATGAGTAAGTGACCTCTTGGAGGTGGCCATGCAAAGAATTCCTACATAACCAACCAGCATTACTGCAGGATTTCTATAAATCTCCAAAGATCATAATCAGTGACTTTTCTATGACTATCTGTCATTTTTTCTAGATTTCTATCACTTTGCTCATAGATACCAGAATAATAAATCATCCCACTCAAGCCTCCCCCCAACTAGTCTCTCCAAGATTCCACAAAATGCTAAAAACAGGCATATTTCAGTCTTTAAAAAGTACACGTGTTCTCCAGTTCTGTCACTCTAACAGATTTGTGACATGATGACCTTAGAGAAGATCTGTTTTATCTCATGGTTTAAGAGATTCCAGTCCTTGTCCCATTGACTCTGTTGCTTTTGGACCTGTGGTGAGAGATCCCATTAGGGCAGGAAGCAAAATCATTCCACTGATGTTCAGAAAGCAAAAGAGAACAGGGAAGTGTTGGATTCCCACTCTTCCACAGGAGGACACTCTCTGTGATCTAAAATTCACCACTCATCCCACATCTTTAAGGTTGCACAACTTCCCAACAATGTCACAGGTAAAATACCAATTCTTTTACCCTTGGATATTCCAGATACAGATTGTGGCAGTATATTTCCATTGAAAGGCAATTACAAAAAAAAAAAAAAAAAGGTATTGTAGCTTGACAGCTGAGAAAATTGCAAGTAGTTGTACTATTTCAAATTTCCATTTTCATATTTCTACATAAATCTAAAAACATACTACCAAATACTATTATAAGGATCTGATAAACATTGTTACTCTTAACCATCTCATCTTCATTTCTACTTGGGCTACATATACTGCATTTTATCACCTTTCATCACCAAACTATTACTAGATAATTATTTTATGAGGCTTTAAGAAAAAAAAATCACATGAATAAACTCTGATAATTATTTACAGGGCAGTACCAGATTTCAGATGCTAAAATGTACGTAAGTAAGCACTTCATTTTAGTAATTTATTTGAGAAAAATAAGTTTTTATGAAATTTTTATATATCTATTAAATATATATGGGAGAATATTCAATTTCATGATTTTTTGACTTAAAAATTAATCTTTTTTTCAGATTTTTAAGTGCTTTCACAATCTATAGGGGAAATCAAGAACTACATTCTCCACACTTCTCCCTTCACATCATCCCATATAGAAATTTGTCAGACAGCATGACCGACATAGATTCTATAGAGGAGGAAGAGAAAGGTTCAAAGAGAGAATGTTTGTCACTGGTTTTCAGATTTCATCTAGAAAAAAGCTAAAGAATGCATGACTTCAACTTCAAAATTGGGCCCCCTAAAATGCAAAATGGTTATATGATATAAACTATAATTTTTATCAGTATAGAACTAAAAAATATTATTTATTTGTTTAGTTAAAGAGTTAGCTCATATTAAATTTCCATGCATTCAAAAACATAGTGAAATTTGTCTTTCAGTACATATGTAATATTCCACCAAATTTCTTTTGGCAACATAAGGCTTTTTGTAAAGAGTCTGATTATGACAAAAAGTTATGCCCATTGAAATAGGAGGCAAGCTTTTTTCTGATAAGATAAAAATGTATCTAGTTTACCTATAAACATGTATTTTCATGTATTCACATTAAAGAACTAATGACTCTTTTGTGATATTGAGTAATATATATTCTGTCATATAAAACAGCAAATTAATGTAAAATTATATTCTATCATCATATTTTAGAAGGTAAATGCATTTAAATTTTTCAAAAGCATCACTGATAGTACTTCACTAAATACTCTTACACAAAACTAAATCCAGGTTGAGTACTATTTTGAAAATTTTATTCTGAACCATAAAGTGGATGTACTGTACAAATCTTCTACAAGTTCCATGATAATTTCTCTTATTGTTTTAGCAATTGTTCCGTGACTCATGTTAAAAGCTACTACATAATTATAGAACTACCTACTTTCATTATATATTTTATTATCAGATGATACATGATAGACAGATGATAGATAGATAGATAGATAGAGAGACAGATAGATAGATATAGAGAGACAGAATTAGTTTTAGTTAGCCTTCCCATTGCTGGAACACAATACTCAGCATCCACTACATAAAGATGGAGAGGTTTAATTGGCTCACAGTTTTGGAAGATTCAGTCAGTGAGCAGATGGCTCCATGCAGAAACATTATGACAGAAGGATATGGTGGAGTGAAAATGCTTTTTTTTTTTCTTTTGTCAGTACTGGGGATTCAACTCACAGACTCTCACCTGCCAAGCAGGCGCTTGAACCATTGAGCAAAACTCTGGGCCCAATATTTTTTTTTTTTTTTTTTTTTTTTTTTTTTTTTTTTTTTTTTTTTTTTTTTTTTTTTTTTGAGGCAGAGTCACACTACGTAGTTCAGTCTTGGCTTCTTGGGAAGCAGAGCTGGAGAACAATGCCAGAGAGGAGGAAACCCATTTCCATATAGAGGACCCAATGTCCTACCTCTGTAACCATCCAGACACACTCAGATATTTGCTTTCATAATTGAGCTTGCTATCAATCCAATTAAGTTAATACAATTAAACTTATCCAGTATAATCTTGCTATATAATTACAAAATTTTTTCTTTATTGCGATATTCTTGCAGGTACATGCTCACTTCTAAAACTTACATTTGAATTTAATTTGAGCTGCTAGAATTTACACAAAAATATGAGTACAAAACAATACACAATCTCCTTATTAATTTAGAATGTGTGTCTTTGTGTGTGTATGTGTGTGTCATGCCGGGGATCAAACACAGCACCTTCTGCAAGCTAAGCCACTCCGCCTCATCCTTAGTACACAGGTCACAGTTTTATACCAGAAATTCAGTACGGCATGGCTGGTTTCTTGGAGTATCACGTGTTTGAAATCAAGATCTCTTCTGCAGGCTTTTTGGAAAAATCAGCTTCCTACAGCATTCTAGTTTCTGGAAGAAGTCATGTCCTCGTCCTTGTGAGAAACAGGTCTCTTTGTCCTTGCTGATCACCAGCTGAGGACACTGTCAGATTATAGAAGCCATTCACGTTTCTTGACTGGAGAATCAGCAAACACTTCAAAGCCGATTTTGCACATTCTTGCACAAGTCCATGAAGGAGTCAGTGTTGCTTGTAATAGCCATATATTTCAGGAAGCATAGGAGCTTGGAGAACTGCATCAGTAATATGTGAGCAGAAAATGCAACACTAGACAGAAAGAACAGAGAAATATGTGTTATAGAGCAGTACGCTTAAATCTTCAAATCATACACTTGAATAGAAAATGTATTTAAGATATCTATAAATGTAAACCAACTGCATTTTGTGACAAGTGTCAACTTATGACAAATAGTAAAAATAAAATTCTATTTTATAACCACAGAAAATAAGAACCTGTTAATATTTGCCCAGTAATTAGTATTTTTCACTGAAGAAACTAAATGCATCTGCATTACAAGTTAACGATTTCTCTAAGAAATAAAAGGAATCTATAAATTGAAGTGAAAATGTCCAAAACCCAATAGAAAACTGAGCAAAGGATATTGAAAAAATCAAAATAGTCATTCAACCTTACTCATGGAACTATTAAATAAAAAAAATAAAAATACAACAAAAACAAGTTACGTTTTTTCCTTTCTTTTAAACTACTACTTTACAAAACTACTTTTGTAAACTTCAGTGAGAAAATATTTTACATTTCTCAGCAATGGTATCTTCATCCCAGTTATGGAACTGTGCTGTTGTAATGTGAAAGGAGTCATGTAGAATACACAGACAAATGAGCACAGGAATTTTCCAATAACACTTCCTTCCAAATAAACAAGTAGCAGGAGGGATTTTGCTGTGGGTGATGCTTCCTCAAAGACTAATCTGTAGCCTTTCTCATTACATGTTGCTAGACAACCTGTTAAAGTTATGCCTACAATGTGTCACCAATTAGCTTCATATGACAACTTTAAGTGCTCATAGCACTTTTCCTTGTCATCACTCATCAAAATGCTGTGTGTTTCTACTTATATTATTAAGACAATCCCAGTGACCATACTGGATGTACACGTAAGTCAGTCATTTCAGTTCTATTACCAAATTTATATGTTATCCTAAGAATTACTTTACATGCACATAGGCACAAGATGCCAAATAAATTAACTAATCTTGTTCAGTTCTTATTCTTTTCAGCTATGAATTTAGTCAATTTGGCTGAATCTTATATATATATATATATGTTGTTTTCTTATTCAATGAATTTTCAAAGGTGAACAAACCGTCTCCTCAATCTACAACTTGATATGCTTTTCTTAACTTTTAAAATTTCCAGTTATATTTCAAAAAATAAATTTTATCATTTTTCAGATAATTTGACTCCCACGTTTTTCTAGGAAAATTCTACTCATTATGGGCTCATTCAGCATTCCAAATGTCAAGGAAACTTCAGAACACGTACTTTTCCAGGAAGAATACTCATGGAGAGAGAATGGCAGTGTGATTCATCTGGCATTCAGAATCTGGTACAGGAAATGGTGCCACTGAGAGTATGATTATAGTAGACATTTCTGTGAACAGCTAACTAAATGAACTAATTCTAAGTGACACGGTGATTGGGATATGGTTGTTGTGTGCCTTCAAGTTTTTATGTGTTAACACTGAATCCCAGTAGGTATTAAGAAGGCAAGCGCTTAACCCAACTATGTGGTCTGGAAATACGACCTTTGAGATATGACTAGGCTTAGATAATGTCATCAGGGTGGAACACCTATGATTGAAACTTGGTGACTTTATGAGCTGAGAGAGAGAGAGAGAGAGAGAGAGAGAGAGAGAGAGAAGGGCCGTGAACATACGTGTTCCCTGCATCTTGCCAGGTGACACCTTGTGCTTTTTGGGATTAGGCCACAAGAAGGCTATTGCCAGGTATAGCTCTTTGAATCCCAGAATCTTGACCCAAGTAAATCACATTTCTTTATAATTTATCCACTCTGAGCTATTGTGTTATTGGAAGCATGAAACAGACAAATAAAAGTGCTAAAGGAGAGGCTTTTTGAGTTAACCATGCTAACCTAAGGGTAGGGGACTTACCGCATTTATATTCTGATTTGAAATTCTTCATGTATGTTTTAGGTATTTTCTCATAGTAGTCCTGGGATTAGTCAAAGGAATGTTAGTTCCCTATATTTAAAAAGTTAAATTCAGATTCATAGAACCTGAAAATCACAAATTAAGTAAGTAGCAGATGTGAAACTTCAACTCAAGGTTTTCTGCAAAATTTCCCTGGTAATATTTGACTTGCATTTCCTACAAATCTGATGTGTTTTTTACTGACCTGCAGAAATTTTGGAAAACTTTTAGAGTTATTGATTGGCTTAAAGATAATTTGCATTTTAAGTTTATTTTTAACTGATTCATAAACAATGAAATATGCATCTAATTATGGGGGACTATATGATATTTATATATATACATATATATATTTTTTATTTTTTTTACTTTAGTACTTGAGAATAAGCCTAAGTCCTTCACACTGAGTAATTTTCCCACAGCTTTTTAAATTTTTATTTTGAGATACAGCCTCTTGGTACAATATGACATGTATTTTGAGAAACAGACTCTTGATAAGTCATTAAGTTACCCAAGCTGGGATGGAACTCATGTTCCTTCAGCATCAGCCTCAGACCCAGTTGTACAGAGAGCAGGAGTGACCTACCATCCCTGCCTATGTAATGTTCAAACCAGGTTAAACATATCTATTTCCTCAAACATTGATCAGTTTGTGTATGCATGTGTGTGTATCTGAAAACATTCAAAATCTTTCTTTAAACTATAGTAAATACATAGTAAATTATTGTTCTCCATAGTCATTCCCCTGTGCAACAGCATAACAGAACTTTAATTACCAATAATTATACCTAGTATACCATGATCAGCCACTGCCCATCCTTGCTTCCTCTCTACCCTTGCCAGTCACTGGTAACCACAATTCTACACTCAACCTTATGAGATCAACCTTTTTAGATTCCAAATATGCATAAGAATGTGCAATGCTTGTCTGTGCTTGGTTTATTATTATTTGCATGCTATTATGTTCCATGTTAACTTTCAAGTTAAAAGTAACTCCCGTCCACTTAGAGTAAGTGAAAATAGCCTTCAGTTCAATCAGCTTCTTAAGCCAAAGCCAATCATCTGACCACCCACCTGTCGTTGAAACAAACCAAGTTCTGTCAATAGTTTCAGCTACACGATGTATATACTAGGTGGAATAACACATCTCTTCCTTTTGCCTAGCAATCTATGCACTAACAACAAAAAATTCCCTGGGAAACAGTTTAACTTCATGCAATTTAAATGATAAAGAGTGACCCTGACCAAAAATGATCAAACTTTATCTGACATTAATGTGTGACATATGCATTCAAATTTCTGAAAAATGGGGACTAGGGTTACCTGTGTGAGGCTGAGTAGGGAGGCTGAAGGGTTTGCATTGCAAGGCTGAAGGAACTGGTGTTCAAAGCCTAAAGACAATGAATGACAAAGACCTTGAGCTCCTCGAAAACACAGAACCACTTCCTTCTGTCTATTCTACACAATTTACAACATGCTCACACCTGGAGTGGACCTTTGCCCCCTCAGTTTACTGACCTTTATATCCATCCTCTCTAGACACACTCAAAACTTACTGATCTGCTAGAGAATTCCTACTCAAATTGCTGCATTACAATTAATAATCATGTTCAATAAGAAACATAACAAAATGGCAAAACTCAAAATGTCGTATAGCAGTGATGCAAAGATAGTGACCCCTTTTCTCTTATTTTCTGTATTTTTTGTATTTTCAAAAATTATTTTACTTCAAAAATTTAAGCAATCATTTCAGCTATCAAAATCAAACCATGACATTTTTCTGTTTTCAGTTGAAAGCTAAAAAGAGTTGTGATGAGAATAGTACATGATTGGGAAACCAATTAGCTGTTTGCTGACCACGTTGAGTGCTGGCCCTTCTGTCTACCTGCTCCATGAAAGCTGGAGATTTGGTTCTCACCCCAGTGCCTAATCTGGATGAAGATGAGGACCAGTGACAGCACCTTCAGCTGCTTTCCTGCACTGCACCCTCTGCAATACAGCAGCACTCCAGATGTAACATGATTGGGATAATTTTGGTTACCCTATCTCCCTCCCCGGAAATGAGTTCAATCTTTTCTTTTTTCAGCTCTAACAGAGACTGGTAAAAGCAATCAGTCCCTATCCTTGTGACTCTGTAAATAAATTCCATTTTTTTCCCATTTCATCCTCCTGGCTTGTTTCCCATAAATTTAAAAGAGCAGTAACAGAAACTTGCTTGTTCTATTGATTTTTACAACCTCGAAGGTGTTTTTAATCTGAGGAAAAGTAAACCTTTATTAACAACTTGTCACTTCTACAGCAGATAATTCTAAGTTACAAGATTTCATTAGGAAAGGAAAGCATCCTCTTTCCATAATGTGGAGTGCTTAAATAGTATTTATTCAGTCTGTTGATTTCTAATTTTCCAAAAGTATCACATTTAAGAAGTTCATTTGTTTGCATTACATAATAAGTTGGAGGTTATTAATTTAAACTAATGTTCACCTAGATATGGTTGCTACAGAGGGAAAAAGGCAGATTATACCTTTCATCTTAATGGAGCAAACAGGAGCAGTTACAATAGGAATGAGGAAACAGGGCAGTCATATAAAAGATAAGGGTACATTAAAAATACAGCTTCAAAGAGCCAAGTCGATAGGCTTTTCTCTAATTTAGATATGGTAGAAGGTAGTAGTGATCAAAGGAAAGCCTTTTATAATTGCATCATATTCTCTAACCAGATGTCTGTTTTACAGAATTAGAGCAGGCATCTCCCTGTTACCAGGTAACATGATTCACTGATATTCCAGGCCTATATTTGAATGGATCTTCGCTGGATAGAAAAAGTCTTCATATCAGCTGTGCCACATTGGTATTGATCCAGAGAAGTGATGCTTATCCCTTCCCCATGAAAGGATAATTTCTTCCAGATAGGCTGAAAGTCACTCCTATTATTAAACATTATTTCAGAAGCCAAAATAGTTGTTCCTAACAATTTCCCCCAAATTTCAGAAAATAATATCAGAATGGTAGAATTTGATCCAGAATGAATGTTTGGTATCCTAAAGTCTAACTGATAACATGAGAGACTTTCCACTGAAAGGTGTAAATGAAATTTGACTCAAAAACAGTTGCTTCTAATAATTTCCCCTAAATTTCAAAAAATAAGATCAGAGTGGTAGAATGTGATCCAGAATGAATGTTTGGTGTCCTAAAATATGGTTGATAATAGGAAAGACTTTCCACTCCAAGGTATAAATTAAATCTAACTCAAAATTGGATTTTAGAGGTAACATTTTTGGAAAAACTAAATTGATACATTCTTTTCTATTTTCTATAGATCAGGAACTCGCTGGTCACTTTATAGGACACACTGGAGAAAAAGGCAGAGCAAATGCCTCTTTGCAGATGGGAGTGACAGGCTAGAATTGAAGAGAACCTGGCAACATGGGAACGAATCGCCTGGTATGTGGTCCTTCGTAAGATGAAGGATATCCTTCATAGGATAAAAGAGAAAGGACAGAATCTATAGATTGTTTTTAATAATATCATCTTTGTAATGGTATCTATTCTGTCTATCTTGGAACAAGGGCTATCTTTTCATTTCCTAATGTACTCTTCAATCTCTTCTTTTTGGATTCTATACTTTTTGTTATAGAGATCCTTTATGTTTTTGGTTAGTTTTCTCCCTAGGTATTTATCTTTTTTGAACCCATTATGAATTTAATTTTTAAATTTTTTTCTTAGTGGATTCATCATTGGTGGATTGAAATGCTACTGATTCTTTGTGCATTGCCTTTGTCCCATACCACTTTGCTGAATTTGTTCAATGTCTGTGGAGCGGGGGAGGATTTTTGAGTCCTCCATGTTAAGGATCATATCTTTGCATAAAAGAGATAATTTTTTATCTTCATTTCTTATTCATATTCCTTTTATTTCTTTCTCTTGCCCAATTGCTCTAGCTAACATTTCAATTATTGTATTGAAGAAGACTGTTGAGATTGAACACTTTTGTCTCAGTCTTAATTTTGGAGGGAATGCTTTCAGTTTTCCCCATGTAGTATAAAATTCTTCACAAAACTAGAAAAAAAAATCTGGCCATTTATATGGAACCAGAAGAGATGCAGAATGACCAAAGCAATGTTAGACAAAAAGAGCAAAACAGGAGGTATCATAATCTTGGATTTTAAGCAATATTACAAAGCAATAGTAATAAGAAGGATATGGTACTGGCTTAACAATTGACATGTAGATCGATAGAATAGAAGATACAGAAACAACTTCATGTACCTTTAGGATCCTGATCTTTGACAAAAGGACTAAAACAATATCTTGACAAAGAACAGCCATTTAACAAACAGTAGTAGAAAAATTGACTATTCACATGTAGAAGAATGAACCTACCCCTGTATCTCTCATCACTGTGTAAACAAATTAAATAGAAATGGATCAAAGGCCTAGACATAAGAAACAGAAACATTGAAACTGTTAGACAATAAAGTAGGGAAAACACTTGAATACATAGGCACAGCCAAATACTCCCTGAACAGAATTCTAACAGAACAATAAATAACAAGAATCCAAAAATTGTGTTACATTAAATTTAAAAAGTTTCTGCACAGCAAAGGAAACAACCAAAAAGTGAAGAGACAACATCTAGAATGAGAAGAAAATGGCCAGCTTATCTTCTGATAGAGACCTAGTACCTATAATATATAAAGAACTCAGGTAATTAGATGGCCCCCAAACAAACAAAACAGGGCAAATGAAAAAGTCACATCCTAGAAGAAGAATCACAAATGGTCAACAAGTACATGGAAAATGTTTGGCCAATAGAGAAATGAAAATCAAAACACTGTGACTCTAACATCAGAACAAGAATTGATTCCATGTGGCTAGGAAGGCATCCAGGACTAACCTTTCCCCAAACACTGAAGCAGCACCTGTGTGGCTGCTTCAATCACTCCCTGGTAAAGCTACCCAGGAGGTCTCTGCAGATGGGTGTGAGTGATATTACAGTGAGCAAGTACAACCAGAAATCTAGAATATTTCCAAGGTTAGGAATACCAATTGCTATCATGGGGAAGTGGAAGACAAAAAGAAATCTGAAAGACCAATCCCTGTGAAGAGAGGAAGTTAGCTCAGTGGATGGAGTTTGTGGAAGTAGATACATGTTCTTTCCCACGTATACTAGTATGGGAATGTAGCAGGGAGCATACATAAGCAACTGAGCATTTAAACCTATGCTAATGGTATTTGTGAGCATAATGTGTACCTTAGTCACCACAAAACCATTGATTTTCAATATAACACCAGATCATTATTTTCCAGGAAATAAGTACAAATTTAAACAATCTGTATATTACTGGAAGATGCAATGCTGGGAGTGAAAATGGAACAGGTTCTAATAATTTTAATTATTAATACCAAAGAAACTATGTGGATAAGAACTTTAATTTCTACTGCTTTGGATTTAACAAATCTGTGCTGTGAATGAGCAATTTACGAGACTAGCAACAGTTTTAGAGCAGAAAAGGTCAGGATTTTGAGATATTTTTAAATAAGACTGAAGGAAAAATTTCTTTGTTGAATCTTAATGTTTTTGGTAGTTCTTTTCTTGGTAATTCTTTTAACAAGCCTGTGAGAGTACATAATGGGATAATTATTTTGTCAAAAAAGAATATTAAACTGTCTGTATAAAAAACAAAAAGAACAATAGTAAAAAACATTCAATACTATCTTTTGTTCTTTTACAATAAACACTGCACTTTTCGCATGGAATCAGAACTGTAATTTCACGAGTATTGTGGATAGAGGAACAAATATATATGCATGCTAATATATAAATTTGTACACATCCACAAATATATATGCATCAATAAAGTATACTTCATATATATATATATATATATATATATATATATGAATGTATGATCATGCTTTTGGGATTTTCATTCATTTAGAAGACTGAAATAATTCTTTAAAAAAGTAATGACTGCACAAGAATACCAGGATTTGGATTATTGAGTTTACTTTATAATTGTTCATAAAACAAGTTCTTATTTCATCAAACAAGCAATACTCATACAAAAATTTCTTTCTGTGTAACAATTCATGTTTATATATAAATTTTATTAAAATCAGTGTGTGTATGTATGTTTGTGTGTGTGTTTGTCTGTCTGTCTGTTTTGCTAGGGGGATTTTGCAATCATAAACAAAGGCCAACCGGTAAATATCATGGCATAATTTCCTAGTTTTTCTCCTCCTTGTTGGTTTTGAACCTCCCAAACTCTCACAAGACAAATGAATATTGAGTGTCAAAGGATGAAGTGCTTTGCTACAAGTATAGCCATAAATAGGAAAAATGGATTGGCAAATTGAGCCATGACCCATTAGGCTACTTGTAAAAACAGAACTTGCCAATTGAACGTAACAAGGGTGAGCATTGTCAGTTGAAAAGTGGTTCAAGAAATGAAAATGCACAATGGCCTCACCTGAAGGATAAAGTGCTGCTTTTTAAAATTTTTAAATTTTTTTTTATTTCATTAGTATATGTGTGCAGTTCATGCAGCTTAGAGTCATAATGGAGTGGGGTCACCTGTAAATATTACAGATTTTTCCTTTTTCTTTTTAATACCCTTCCTTTTCCCTCTCCCGCCCTTCCTCCTCCTCCAACTGCCCATCCCATTTTTCATTCTTGTTGACATTATTACTCTTAGCTAATGCTGTGGCACATGATGCTTACATTAATTGAGATTATTAGGCTCCTGGATTTATTTGCCCTTCCCCTCCTCTTCACGCCACATGCTTGTTCCTTTGGACCAAGAGATCCATCTCTTTGAGCCCTCTATCTGTTCTTTAAAATTCTCTTTGTTTGCAACTTGCCCCAGCCAAGTGAGAGATACCATATTCCTTTTGGCATCATTCCCATGTTCTGTATGGTTTCCAGTGTTGGGCTGAAGATATTCATGTTTATTATGAAAAATCAGAGGCCTTCAAAAAAGCAATACTAATGAATTAATGAAGAGCAAAGATGGAAATGTATTTTATTCCTTCAAAGGATTCATAGCATAGGATTCAAATCTTATTTTCAAAATGCAAATTTTGCATGAACCATTTTGTTTTGTTTTGCTTTACTTTGCTTTGTTTTGTTTCATTTTGTTTTGTTTTTGTCTTTTTGAGACAAGGTTTCACTATGCAGTTTGGGCTGGCCCTGTACTCACATTGTAGGCCAGTCTGGCCTCAGACCTATAGTGATCTTTCTTCCTCAGCCTCCTGAGTGCTGGAATTACAGGTGTGCGCCACCATACCCAGCCTGAACCATTGCATTTTTAAACTATATCCATGAAGAGAAATAAAACACAACACTAATTCTAAGTGTTATATTGTTTCATAGCTGTTCTTTGCAATATCCATTGAGCAGGTAGTGATAGGATAACAGGGACACAAAATCGAGCGTAAGATGGCATTGGATTTAAAGTTTCATACTAATCATTTTATCCATGAAAACTTGAGGAAATCCATCCTTTTATTTTCTTCTAATAGAAACAATACTGTATCTCCCTCTCTGGATGGAAATAAATGATAAATATAATCATGGATTTACACTCTGCAAAGTGGTACTCAAATTATGAATAAATGTTTTGTTTGTTTATTAATTTTATTTATTTATTGTTGGAGTACTGTGAATTGAACCAGGGCTTTGCATACGCTAGAGCAAGTGCTCTAGACTGAGTTACATGTCAATCCTTTATTTATTTTATTTTAAAACAAGGTCTCCCTCAGTCTCCTACACTGCCCTTGAACTTGCAGTCCTCCTATTTCTATCTCTGGAATAGCTGGAATTACAGGTATGTGCCTCTACTCCAGGCATTCCAACTTTTAATACAACAATGATTATCCCTTTTCCTTTGATCAATTTCTTGGAAAAGTTTAAATAATTTAAATGTCTGGAGCTAAAGTCTGATGACCTGATTTATAATGATTCAAGTGTCCTCGGATTGGTCTCATCTACATGTACACAGACAGACAGAGCCATCAAAGCACATATCAGTAAGTGCAGCTGTGTAAAAGGAGCACCCACACCTGGACACGATGCACTGCTAGCATCTCAGGTCCAGAAATCGCAGATATGCCCCTACACAGATGTCTGAAGATAAACTGGTTTTATCTGTTTTTCTGTCTGCTTGTGACACTCATTTATGCAATCATGTGTAGATGTAGATCATTAAATCTTGTTGTAGAACAGCCATCCATTCTCCAAATATATCACAATGTCTATATTCATTCATCTCTTCTAGGGACATATGAGTAATTCTTGATTTTGGCTAGTAAGAATAAAGTTACTATTACCTTGAGAAACGCATAATTTTTCCATGAAAATGTATCTGTCTTAAGAAACAAAATTGTTTTATAGAGTGTATTCATATGACCAGTTTTGTTGCTACAATGACTGTCCCAGTTGACTGTTCCAGTTTACATTCCCACAAGGACAACATGAGAGAGAGCCCAGGATGCCGCAGTTTTCTCCCTGAGTTAACATTTTCTACAGGTTTTATTCTAGCCATGATAGTAGCAGTTTAATGAGATCATGTTATACTTACATTTTGCATTTTGATGATTTATAAAACCAAGAAATCTTTCAATCTTATTATTTGGATGCATTTCTATGTGTCTTCTTAAGTGTGCTGCATTACCTTGTTGAGGCCATTTAGTTTTTTCCTCACTCATCACACACAATCTGTGTGTGAGATATTTTGCTGCTGTTGCTGCAGCTGCTGTTGCTGTATAACTGTATCATAAATACTGTATCCTCCTCTGGTGTCCTTTTTTAATATTTTAGTGCTACACTTCAATACTGAATTTCTTAATACACTAGGATATTAAATTAAATTTCCATTTTCTTAATATCCATGCTTATTGTTTTTGTGAAGTTTAAAAATATGCCTTCTTTAAGAGAACAACAAATTTATGCATTTTCAAGTAAAAGATTTAACATAGTTCTTAAAATTAGATTATAATATCCAGATACACATCTTTGCACAAAAATCATACTATTTTGTTATACTGGAATATTTGTCATATCCAATATCACATATTTCTAATTATTCAGATATTTTAAATATTTTAAAATCTTGAGGCATAGGAAAAGCCTCAAGCCTAATTTTCTTTTCTTTAACTCCTTTGGCTATTTTGCCTTCTTGCTCTTCCATATGAATTACAGAATACGAGCAATTCTTCCAAAAAATAAAAATTCTAGCTTTTTGTTTTGGACATTATAGAATATACAGATTTACTTCAAGAAAAATTGATACATCTATATTAGTAATCCTTCTTACTCCAATAAAATGCTATATTCTGTTTTAAAGTATTCTGTAATTCATTTCAATAATGATTATAATTATCAAATATGTGATTGTATGCTTAAATGTAATGACATTTTTCCAAAACATTTGCTGTCATTGAAATCAGTTCTGTAGAGATAAAATCCATGTACTCTATAATGTATTTAAAGTATGTGAATATATTCACAGAATTGTATATACCTCACCACATTCAAATGTATATTTTCACAACTCACTAATGACTTTATCCCACTAACAGTCACTGTACATTAAAAAGCAACAGACAGCCTTCCACCTACTTTCATTCTCTATATGCTGGTCACTTTGCATAAATGACATCAGCAGATGATCCTTTGTTACAGGCTCTTTTCACTTTAACCTACAATGAATCTGCTGAGATTCAGAAACATTCTTCCTTCTTTCAATTGTTAAAGCACATGCGATTGTCCCGATTGTCCCACTGATGACAGAAGGACCTCAAAGGAAACAGGTGGTGCTTCAAGATTTCTTTTCTGGAGAACCTTAATGCGTGTCCCTGTGAGAAATACTCCAACAGCATAAGGCCCAACTCACCAGTGCGTCACAGTGTATATCCAGTCATCTCCCCAAAGCCTCATGAACTCATAGGTGGGCTTTTGTCAATGACTGGATGTTGGATGTGTGACACTGGGTCACGAGTATGTGATACTAGATTAGTTTGCTAATTGGCTTAGCATAGCTCTGGGTGTGGGTAATGGATTTGTTGAAGAAGGAAGACACACCCTAGGTGTGGGTGGCACCAACCATTAGGCTTGTAGCCTAGATAGAATAAAAAGGGAAGTGAAAAAACTGCTTCTCCTCTGCCATGCTCCCAGACTATACCTCAGAGTCAGGAGTGAACCTAGTTCTATAAACGTGAAGAAAAGTAAACCTCTCTTTAACTTGTGGGTGTCAGGCATTTTTTCCAAGCAACAAGAAAGTAACTAAGACACCGGGCTACAACCAGGGCAAGAAGCATACAGTATGCAAGTAACTGAGTGGTGAGCAGGTATGAGCCACGCTTCTAATTTGTGGTCATGAAACTGGTAGTTCTGGTTATTAGTGCCACAGAGCCACATATTGGATGTTTTGTCATTATTTCCAAGACAACAAAGCTGAACTATTATCCAATATTTCTCCAAACTGCCTTCTGTAGTAAGCTTTAAATAAAATGTCCCATCATAATATCTGCTGGACCCCATCTTTTGAACATTCATACACTGATATCCACACTCTACCAGTTGAGAATTGCAATTAGAGCATAAATCCTCTGTACTTTGGGCATGTGCCTTGCATGGTGTCCAGTTCACAATTATTTTTTTCCCTGTTTGACTGTAATCTGCATGAAGAGAAACTGACTTTGTCACGTTTGATTTTATACTCAGAAGTACTTTAAGGTGCGGCGTATGGTAGACCTTTGATTAAGGTACATATATGAAATATAAGACTTTTACTTCCATTTCTGGACAAGCAAACAACTGTTACATGAATTACATAAAATGCAATGTTATTAAGATTGCTGAATGATCAAATTTACCTTCAGCTTAAAGATAAGTATTATTGCTTCATCACAAGGGGAATTAGTGATGCATTTCACTGGGTTATTCCACATGAAACATTCCACATGCATTGCAGAGATCATGGACGGTGACTGATGAAATTGGGATTTAACACTAGCATAAAATTTAGATGGTTTCCTCCTAGTCAACAGGAGAATTTTTGAATAAATTTCTTCGTGTGATACTTATTTGGGAGGTTCAGAGATAATTTTACATTAAAAGCTTTATTTTATAAAAAATTAAAAGTCAACATTAGCAAACCACTGTATAGAAAATTGTTTAGATACTCAAAGTATTTAAACAATTATGATAGGTAGAATTTAAAAACAAATTATGCCATAAAATGAAAAATAAACTCAATATTACATAAAAACTTTGAAGAATTGAATAAATTTCCTGAAAAAATCACAAACATGCTTGATTGATCCTTAATTATCTAAAAATCAAATATTATCATTTCACCAACTTCTAACCTTAAAAATTAATTGACTTTAAAACTATGACACAATGCACAATATGTGTACTGTCTTTGCACCCTGATTATCATGTTTTGAAATTTTGTTGTAGTTTTTTTCAGTTTTGTTGATTTTTTCCTTGTTTTTTCTTTCCTTTCTTCTTGTCTATGAAATAAAATGGATTTGAGAAAAAAAATAAAACTTTGACAAATGATTTGTGTTTTTAGCTCTTTGATAAGTACATGGAATTTCTAGGCCTGTGTGTGTATGTGTTGTGTGTGTGTTTGGTGTCACGCAAAGACCGTACATTCATCTTTAATTCAAGAATGGAAAGTCCGACTACAGTGCCAGAAGACCAAAATTTAGGATGTGAAGATGGATTTGCTGCATCTCATTTTGAAATGGCACTGAACTTTATTTACCCTTACAAGCGTCTTTACTGTCTCACAAATACAAAGCAGCACATCTTTCTTCTTTGACAACAAGGGAAAATGAAATACAGCCATAACCATAATGTGCACACAGCATCTGTTGCTTCTATACCAAGAAGCAAGTTTCTCTCCTGAGGAATAGCAGAGGCTTCCAGAATTTCCAAGGTATATTTTATACCTCTTTCTCATCTTTTATTAATGGTTACTCTATCTTAAATCACATTCTCCGATCACTTACCTGGCTATAGGCACTGACTGTTCTGAGGTAATAATATCCAAACTTGAGTATACAAGGTTACACACATATATTTTTAAACGATGGGATTTTAGAATTTGAATTTCCACTCAAAAAAGTTTATGCATTTATAATTTTAGTGCAAATCTCCAAATTATTTTTAAAAAGACTTTGTCCATTTCTACAGTAACACAAAAGCAGATTTTTATTTGCCAACAATGAGCATTACTGAGCTCATTGAGAATATTTGTAATGCTGAGTTAAAATGCTGTTCATGTCCTTTTTAATTACATTGATTAATAATAAACATTAGTCTGTTTTTATATATACTACTGTTTATTTTGAAAACACATTCATGTGTTTTGCACTTTTATATATTTAGAAGTAAAGTACACGAATTTTCTGAAGCTTATCTGAAGAATTCTTTATCTATCTGAAGTGTATTTTGCAATTTAATGCCTCTTCTCTTTCAGTAGCCTCTTCATTGATCACCACTCACAAGTTCACTCTACCACATCCCAAGTCTATTGACAAGAAAGAAAAAAAGAAATCTTGTTATATAAAGGAAAGATGTATCAATTTTAAAGTCTCCTTCCTTTATTGGCTCTTGATTAGTTGCAGTACTTTGCATTGCTGTCTATACCCTTCCTTAGTCAACTCTTTCCATGAGCAGGAACCACAGCAGGAAAATTATCTACAATTTTTTCTCTAAATACTCATCCTCTTTTGAAGTCCAGGGAACTTCTCAGAAGATGCTTTAACATACTAGGAATTTCAACATTTTGGCTAAATGGAGTGCAGAATCCTATCAATGAAAACTTAGTCATCCACTTGTTTCCTTTGAAATTTCAACATGAACTGAACACTCTGAAAGAAAACATAGAATTCCTAAGTTAGTCACACTATGTACGTCAGAGGTTTGGATGAGAAACAAGATTAAATGCTAAATCAGTTGTTGGGCACTGTTTGCTTGTTTTTTTCTTCTTTCTTAAAATGCTGATTGCTGCTCATGACACATGCACAACAGAAATCCTTTAGTCATGGACTGGCTTTTACTTCAAAGTTATATTTGGTCCAAATATTTAAGATATGTAGATATGAGATGAGGGACCCATTCACAACAACATTAAATTCCATGGAGAAGCTTAAAGTACTCAGGAACTTTCTGAAGAAGATAGTGGGGGAAATGTCAAAGTAATTTGTTTCCAGGGAGTATCAAATCTAAATCAAATGCATTCTCTTTCATATTACTAGAATTATCAGAAACTATCCCAATTTGCTTCTTGGACATATGATGCAACTACATTCTCCACCTGTACTGAAGCTAAGATTAAAGTTGTGTAGTACAGGCTAATGAACAAATCGGTAGAAGTGCTGCCTGTTATTTCCAAGTAGAAGACTTGGAATCATTTCCTGATTTCCACAATTACAAGAGGAATACATAGTGAGTTAGCACCTCCAACAATCTGCACCCTTGAGTGATCATCACAGGCAAAACCCTTGACCATCAGCAATACATACTTTGTGTGTGAAGTACACTTCATAATTAAACACTCATAGTGTTAGGAATGCAAGTTTGACCAACATATTCCCTTCCTAAAATATGAATTTAAATGACTAAGGACAAAGTTGAATAAACCAAGATAATGTCAAGAATGTGCAGGCATGGTTTAAGAAATGTGAATATTCATGTAATCAAGAAAAAAATCATCTTAGTCCTAAAAGTAGGATTCAATCAAATGTGAATCACATGTGACAGTGAATATGACTTCTTTTCTGCCTTACCCAACAACAGCAACAACAAAAGGTGCACAATAGTACGAAGTAGAACTAGAGACCACGTTATCCCTCAGTGTCTGGACAATGGGTTAAGGGCAGCAGTAAAAACATCTGAGGATCTTCTTTCTTTCTTTGGTACTGGATTGATGTTTTGGATGTGCTTTGTGTGACCAATGGTTCTTAAGTAAAGTAGACATCTGACAATACCAGAAGAATATCTGATTGCCAAAACTTCCATTATAGTCATTTTTCTCATTGCTGTGGCAATAACCAACACAGAAACTTAAAGAAGGAGAGGTTTGTTATGGCTTGTGGCATTTGAAAGATTCAGTTCACAGTCATCTGATTCCAAAGTAGGGATGGTGAGGTGAAAGGGTTGCTGGAGGTCATGGCTGCTGAGGAAAGCTGCTGAGGTCATGGCAGCCAAGAAGCAGAGAAGAGCTTGGGAGAGAGATGCACCCTTCAAGGCTGTGGGCCTCATGACCCATCTCTTCCAACCAGGCCCCACCTCCTGACAGCACACTGAGCTAAGAATTCATCAGTGAATTAGTCTGGTGGGTATTGCATCCCTATAGTCCAATCACCTAACATAATATTGGGCTTTGGGTGGACACCCCAGGTCTAAACCATAACAATTTGGATGTTAGTGCAGGGCAGCGATGTTACTGAACATCCTACAGTGTACATAGCAACGCCTCACCTCCAAAATTGAGGAGCACAATTCCAAAGTCCCAAGTGACAATGACCCTATGATTGAATTACTACTCAATATCCACAGGTTCTTACAGAAGACCCTTTTTCTTGGCTACAGCCCACCCCTGAGCTATTCTCCTTTGAACACATTTTCTCATTTTAGTTAGCTGTTTACTCCTAGTGTTACCAGGCTCTGTGTGCTTCAGTATACCCTTTGGTTTTCAAAATGTAAATTATATTTCCATAACTAACATGCTCATTAAAATACATGAGAAGCTCGGTTGAACATGAATGCAGGTATTCTGCCTGCACCTTAAGTGATGACAGTAATTCATAACAATAAATGAACTCTCAAATGGTTTCCTAGAACTGTGTTGTATGTCTACTTGGACCTAATGCAGATAACTTTACGGAAGTAAGTATGAAACTGGTAATCTTAAATTTGTAGCTCTAGATGTGAGGACTGGCATTAGAAGCACACCTTCCTTTAAGCATATTTTAGTCACAGGTAATCTTGGTAAAGGAAATGACTTTCAGGTGAGATAACTGCCCTTGATGTGATTCAGAGCATAAATAAGGGAGGAGTCTAGTGCCAAAGTTAGGTGGGTGTGCAAAGAGACTCATTTGGTTCCCCTCAAGCAATTCCTTTTATACCTGCTTAATAGACACGGCGAAAGGTTAGATTCAAGGTTTGCATTTCAGAGTTGAAATTTTAGTCTACTGTGTATTATATGTATATGTTTTTAGGATGAAATGCAGGCCATGGTTTAGAGGAGAGACACCTAACTTATAAGAGAGAAACATTTGAGCAGACCCAGAAAAGCTTTATGAAACTAATGTAACTTTTTGAAAAGTAGAAGATATCTTTTCCTTTTCTACTTTACTAATGATTCTCTGTAAGCTAAGTTAAATTGCCAATATGACTGATGTCAGAGCCACCTGGGAGATTAGTAATACACAACCACATGTGTCTGCGTGGCTCATGGGTCCCTGACCTTGAGGACTAACTGGCCCCTCTGTTGCCGTTGTTCTTCTGTTCTGCTTCCCGGCTGCCACAAACTAAGAATCTTTGCTCCTCTAGTATTTCCACCATGTTGTTGCTGCCTTGCAGCCAGATCAAATACAGGAAACCCTAAAACTATGAGCCAAATCAGATCTCTTTCCTTTCATGCTGTGCAAGTCAGATAGTTTGTCCCAGTATTGGAAAAGCTGAATAATACATAGACTTTATTTGCATAAGAATCTGCAAATGGTACACACTTTTCCACTAACATGTTGTGTTCTAAACAAATCCCTAAATGACTTTAGGTCCTCAAATCATCCAGAAAATCAATTTCAAATTGTAGTCATGTTGGGAGGAAACAATTTCAGAGTGCTTACAAATTGGATCAATAAGACTCCAAGTCCATTTGGAGTTTTATTATAATGATATCAAGACTAGAAAGACCAAATATATAAAGTCTGATCTAATTAATATATCCATATGTGCACATTTCCCAGAACTGGGAATTTAATATGTTAGATCAAGTGCCTGGGAATAGCTCTAGTACATTTCTTGGTTTTTCAATTGATTCCTTGGTTCCACAGTGGTCTATAAACCGTAAGACCGAGATGGTGGAAATTCCCTAGCATACTGTAAAATAAGTCCAGAAATTTAGCACCACAGAAATACAGAAATGGATTTATAGTGTTCAACTGCCCTGCCATTCTTTAACAAAATCCTCTGGGATAAGATTACTAAAGGGAGCCCATTCCCCTTACTAGCATTGCAGTTTGTGCAAGTGAGGGAAAGAAATCATAATCTTTTTGAAAATTTCTGCTACAGTGGGGAGATAATGAAGTGAAGGGGAACCACCTATACATTATATTAACTGATATTTCATTTTATCATAAGTGCCAAACAGTGGCAGTCAAAGTCACAAGTTAATTTTTGGATCATTTTTTTATTGAATGAATATTACCTTGTTGTAATTTCATCGCTATAGGACTTCATGTCTCTCCAATTTGGGTAGTGATTCCCTTTGCTAAAGAAAATAGAATAATAAAACCTAAGTGAACAAGGAGGGCGCTCTGTACAATATCCATTCCCTCCTCCTATGAGTTGTCATCTCCTCTCTCTTTTCAGCTTCCTGAGAGGCTGAGTCCCAGAACCAAACTCACCTGATTCAGTTGCCTCGTGGCTCCAGCTGGGAAACCGGTGCATGGGGGCCTATGGGGCCCTGTAGTCCCAGGCGCTCTGGGAGACTGAGGGAGGAGGGTAACAACTTTGAGCCCAGCCTGGGAAATTTAGTGAGATCCTGTCTCAAGACATAATGAATTCGAATCATAAAATAAAATTTCAAAGATGATGAGTGTATAGCTTCTTATGAAGGCCTCAGTTCAATCTTCAGACTGGACCGTTAAAGAGACCACAATATTTTTTAATCAAATATCAATTTTAAAAGGAGAAATATATCAAGAATTTTAAAGCAAACTCAAAGTCAAACTAGCTATATCAAAAAAAAAAAAAAACCAACATCACTTATTCCTGGGAACTTTTAAAACTAAAACGTCAGTACTACATTTCATCATGGTTTTCTTTGAATATGATTTAAAAGAAAATACTATTTGTCGAACTACTTGTACTGTCAGATGACCTCATTATTTAAAACAATGACAAAAATCAGCAGAATGGTAACTCAATAATTTAGCAAAAGAAGAAATCAGGGCAATTTGCTTATCAATATCAAATCAATGTGAGTGAGAAACTTAATGTTCCTCAAACTTTTCATTTGAAAATTTCCCATTATGCTTAGTCTAACAAAATCAAAACCACAAAATGAATAAAATAGAAATTACATGACAAGAGATGCTAAATCTATTCACATTTTTTAACCTAAAAGTATCAGTGAAGTTCCTGGTGACACTGATAAATACTGTATATAGAAAACTGTAAGCAGCCCCAGAATCTGTTCGGCTTGCTAATATACAACCTGTTGGTATGTTCCAGGGACTGTTGCTAGGAAATCAGATGAAATGTACCAGTACTGCATGTAACAATACAAATGAACTTCAAAATCACCATAGAAACTCAAACAAGTCCATCAAAAATGTATAATACCAAATGAATCCATGTATATGACATTTGAAACAGTTAAATGATGGGAGTAAAAAAATGTATATATCATTTATATATACATGGGGATTATCTAGAATGAAGAGACAAACACATTTGGCTTATAGGAATAAGAACAGTCACAACTTGATTGATACTGTAACTACACAACTAAATACATTTGTGAAAATTCATAAAAGCATGTATCTAGATTGATTTTAATGAAGTTGAATCTATTTCAGTGAACCTGTATTTTAAACACTGGTTCCAAATTTTTAATATGTGAACAGTCCAATAGCAATACAAGAAATGAAACATTCACAAAGAGTTATTTCTGAAAGGCCTCCCAAGCAGGAAAGTTTGCTATCTGGGGTATTTTCAAATTTCATGGATGAGTTCTATAAATCCTTACATAAGAAATACATTTTCCAAAATACTGGTAATGCTTTGCTAGTATTTTAGCTACAATGAGTAGAAAGTCATTTTTGTTTTGTTTACTATTAGTCACTGTCACTTAATGTAGTTTTGGTGTACTAGGTGGTATACAATATTCACTTAAATACACAAATAGCTAATTAAAATGACAGAATATTTTAAAATATAAGTAACTTTCATGCAGCCAGAGATTAATTTAGATTGAAAAGACAACATATATATCAAAATATGTAAAATTCATTCAACACTTTATTAAAATAAGGATATATCAATAATTTTAGGTAGGCATGGTAGTGCACCTGTGTAATCCCAGCTCTCAGAAGGCAGAGGCAAGGAAATTGCCATGAGTTCAAAGTCAACCTGGATTTAGTGAGCTCAAGATCAGCCCGAACTACATAGTGAGGCCCTGTCTAAAAAAACCCAAAAAACTTCCATGGAGAAGGACCTGTATAGTAAGGAAAAGATATCACTATGATATGATGTCTTCTCTGTAAGATTAAAAAAAAAGGAAAACTATAACTTCTGCATTTTAAGAAAAAGTAAAATAATATATTATTGTCAGTGAATTTTTTGAGTGGTCAGAAACAAGTGAATTTATTATTTCATAAAATATGTATAGTGATGGTGTTGTATTTCAAAAGTAGACTAAATTAGATATATTTAAAATTATTTGGATGCAATAAATTTTCCTTTTATTTTTTGTGGCTTTATGTTTTCTCCTCCAAACTAATGTTTATAGGCTGACATATTGAGGTCATGTTGCAGTAACTTCGGGACCGGGAAGAGGGATGAACTACTCACAGCATTCTAAATGGATTTCATAAACACAAATCCTAGGGGCAAACAGGATCCAAAGCGGTCCTTAATCTACAAACCAATTTTGATGCTGCACTAAACACAAGTTTCTCATAGAAACAACACTGGTCTAGAAAGTGCTTTTCCTAAAGCAATTCTACACCAAAAGTCACTGAGACTGACCCTGATGGAAAACTCAAAAGTCTTATGAAAGTAAATTTATTAAGTCTAGCAAGCATCTATTGCAAAAATATTAGTTATCAAAAACTGTTCCAGTTCATGTTTTTAGGTTTGGAAGTGACAAGAAAAGCTAGACACAAAGCAAGTTAATATAAAGTAACTTGGTACAACATTTACTATAGCTACCATTACATATTTACTATTCCATAGTAAGTGTATTCGATGTGGAATGTAAATCAACACTCTAATGGAAAATCACTGAACAACGTCTCCAAAAATTGTATGCTTTATGGTGTAGTAAGTGATTTCATTTCTATTATGTGCCTTTAAAAATCTAGTTTATTGGTTTAAAAATTCATAACAACTGTTGTGCCAATCTGTGGTGGAAAGGCCAGAATCATTTTCTGAGACCCTGGAGATCACTTACCATTTCCCAAAGGCTTTCAGAGGCACCAAGTGCTGCAGCTGGTACTCCAGTTTCTGCAGAGGGGCACTATCTGGATTAGATGTTTTCCTCAGTTGCATCAAGATGCATAAAGGATCAGGGATACAGCTCAGCGGCATTGTGCCTGCCTGGCAAGAAGAGTAAATAAGATCCAAAATGTACACTAGGTATTGTGAAATGGAAAGAAACTGCTCAAGAAGAAAGACAAACTGGGATGGGGGACAGGAACTATATTATATATTATACTTAAGATAGTTATACAACTAATTTCTATTAGTTCATTGAAAAGAAAGGTTGTGCCTATATTGTTTGATCAATTTTTCATGCCTGTATTTTGTAACATGAGCAACTACTTTGAAGATAACTGTACTCTCCTACTACCTGGTTTTGAAATTTTGTATCGTGTTCATTTTTTCTCTGTATACTAAAAATAAATAAATAAGAAGCATAAAAAAAAACCAATAACAAGTGCCTGTTAACATCATCTCTGAGTGGGTTACTTTAAAGATTGTTCTACAGGATTGCTTGTTGTACTTTTACTTGTAATAAAGCCAGTACTTCCAGTCTTATTCAGTCCTTGTTATGAAACATTAGAACAGTGTTATGAATCGTTATACATCATATTGGAAGATCTTTCTTTGAATATATTCAGGAGACATTGATTCACTTTCAGCTAACAAATAAAAGTAAACCCTACAATAAACTTGTCATCCGTATATTTTGAATATGTATAAATTACTGAGCAGGGTAGCAGCAAAGAGTGACTATGCTCAGTTATTTTAATAATCATGTGCAATTATTACACAGCCTGACAAGATAACTTGTCATTTTTCAGAGTTGTTTTGTGTTGTGTGAAACCAGACAGCAAGGCCAACCATTGTGGACCAATCCATTCAGCAGTTAATTAATAGCTCAAACAGAACTTTTGCAGTTTGCATTGTTTGACTTTAGGATAAAAACATGGGCATTGTCCCTTGATGAAAAGTGACTCTTCTTTAAACTATTGTGATTTTAATGAGAAGAAATATTAATATTGTACTTGTGACAGCAATTGGGGAAACTGTCATGTTTATAACCAATCATTGAGCAATCATGCACACTGACCGCAATGCAGCTTGTCATCTCTAGGTCTTGTATATCCCGGGCAGAGTCTATAATAATGCACTGACAGGTCACAGAAAACAAAAGCAAAGAATGGCATAGCAGGGGACACTGAGAAGAAAAATAACATTTCAGTGGCTGTAAAGAATAAAATCAGATATGGTTTGACCAACACGACTTGTTAAAAATGATTTCGGTCCACTACGAAAATAGAAAAATAAAGGTGTGGAATGATAGCTGAGAAGCAAATAATGTCAAATAACAGTAAAAAAATAAACAAATAAAAGCAATGTTTACCACATGGAGGCATTGGTCAGAAAGGAATTATGTGGATGTAAATTGGCAAAGAAGATAATCTTTTATTTACATAATATGATAAATTAGAGTGCTTGATTCTAACTAGGTACATAAATTTAATCTTTGCATTGATATTAATAAGTCATGAACTCAGTTATATCAGAAGATAGTACCATAAATGGATATTTCACTGTAGCTCACTGTAATTTTAGAACATCTCTGTGTCTTTTTAGCTTTGTTCTGGAAAACCAAAGAGTGAATGAAAAACATAGAAAATGAAAAATTAAGTTCTTAAACAAACCAAAAGGAAATGTCAATAAAGTCAGTGGAGTACTGGTGGAGAGCTTTTTGGCATAGAAAATTCGGCTTTGTTTTGTTTTTATTCTTATTCCTATAGTACTACAAAGTTCTGGAATACTTATACAGTAATGATCACACTCTATTGTCCTTGTAAGCTCAATTTGTTCCTAAGAAAAAACTGTATTTACATTTGCTTTCCAAATAAGGTGTGTCAGTCATGGTTTACTAGAGAAACAGGTACAACACAAGATATACAACTGTATAAGAAATTACAAGATCGGCTTACGATGGTCAGCCACAAAGTTAAATAAGGGAGCGTGCATAGAGTGTCTGCAAGCTGGAGGGTGAAGGGTTCAATCCAAGGGCTGGAGCTTACTGCAGTGTCCCATTCAATTCCGTATCAGGAGGCTGATGGGTCTACAATGGAACACTGAAGAATCTAAGATGGAAGGCTGAAGAGTCTACAACCAAGATTGAAGAGTCATAGACAGAAGCCAAACAGTCTACACCAGAAGCCAGGAGATGATGACCAAGCTGAAGGCGAAGATTGGAGCTCCTCTGAAGAAGCAGCCATCAGTCCCTCCTCATTTGCCTTTTATTGTATGCAGGCTGCTCCCCCGAGGTGCGTGTAGCACTCACACCATCTGCCTGCCCTCCTCTTGTACAAGCTAAGGATATTACAAACTAGGGACCCTGGCCCTCTGCTAAATCACTTAGTTAAACTTCTGACCTTCTCCAATTGGCACAATGAACAATATCCTAGAAAGGTAACTGCTTATTCTCTACACCCTAGGATGGAGAGCTGCTGAGTCACTTAGTAAAACTTCTAGACTTCTCAAGTTGACAGTGTATAAACCATAACATGAGGTTTATGGTTAGAACTTCAGAAAAGTCAAACCTATCCAACAAACACAGTCCTAGGAATGTTGTGCTCCAAGAAGTCTGAAGAATAATGATGCTATTAGAAATGTCACCATACAAACAAAATATACCACTCACCCCTCAGGCTTATTCAATGTTGTGTTTGAAAAACATGGTAGTGTGGTAGAGTAGATGATGCAATTTGTGTATTGGTTTTTATTGTCTTGGTAATACTAATGATGCACATTAATTTCTACTCTGTAGAACTTTACACTAAGAAAGTTTACAATAGCTATGATGTTTATTCAGGATACTCACATTTTTAGAACACACTCTAAGAAGGAAACTTAATTTATTCCAACCAAAGCTAAACCAAGAAGATATAAAAATCCTGAAATTGAAGCAATAATAAAATCCTACATAGAAATGCCATCAGTAACTGATGAATTCACCGCTGAATTCTACAAAAACTATAGGGAAGGGCTAATGCCAATACTCCACAAAATGTTTAATGAAATTGGAAGGAAAGGAGTATTCCCAAAGTCAATCTTAGAAGCTATCATCCTGCTTATAAAATCAGAGAAAGACCCATCCCAATAATAGAACTACAGCCAAATCTCTTTAATGAACATACAAACAAAAATCCTCCGTAAGATACTGCCAAACAGAATGCAACAAATTATCAAAAAGATCACACATCATGCCCAAGTAAACTTCATCCCAGGAATGTAAGGATTATTCAACATATGCAGAAGCAGAAGCAAGTACAAAAATTCCATTATCATCTTAATAAACACAGGACAAACTTTTGACAAAACCTAACATGCATTCATGATAAAAATCCTGAAGAAAATAGGTACAAAAGGAATTCATTCAATTTGGTAAAAGCCATTCATGACAGACCTACTGCCAACAAATTCATTTAACTGAGGAAAAATTCAAAAATTTCCTCTAAAATCAAGAATAAGACATGGCTCTCCACTTTCATTACTCCTGTTTAATAAAGTTCTTGAAAATTTACCTAGAACAATCAGGCAAAAGAAAGAAATGAAAGAGATATGCATAGGAAACAAAGTCAAATTATCATCACTAATAGGTATCATGATCTACATAGAAGACAAAAAAATGACATCAAAACATTCCTAGAATTAATAATCAAATTCACTAAAGTAGTAGCATATAAAATCAACATACAAAATCAATAGAATTACTGTATACCTGTAATAAACTCACTGAGATATAAATTAGAAAAATAATGCCATTCAAAATAACATCAAGACAAATCAAATACTCACGAGTTAAACCAGTCAATGAATTGAAAGACATGCACAACAAAAATCACAGTATTTTGAAAAAAGATTGAGGAACGCATCAGAAAATAGAAATATATTCCCAATTCCTGGATAGGCAGAGCCAATATCATAAAAATGGCCATACTTGAAAAATTGACTACAGATTTAATACAATTCCAATCAAAATAGCAATAGTACTCCTCACACAACCAGAGAAAGTAATCCTAAAATTCATACAGAATCAGAAGAGACCTGGAATAGATTGAGCAATATTGTTGTTCCTGAACAATAAGAACAAAGCAAGGGGCATCACTATCCCAGACTTTAAGTTATATTACAATGTTACAATAATAATATGCAGCATGGCACTGGCAGAAAACCAGACATGCAAATCAGTGGAATAGAATAGAGGGTAATGAAACAAGCCCAGGCAGATTCAACTATTGGATCTTCAAAAAAGTAGTCAAAAACTTGCACTGGAGGAAAGATAGCCTCTTTAATAAATGGTGCTATACCAGCTCTCACCAGGAGGCAAATCCCTGCCTGGAAACCAGTGCCATGTGCAGGCCACAGCCCGAGTGGGGACAGCGAGACCTAAGCCTCTCTCTGTGAGTCAGCATCGGGGGAGAGAACAAGACCTCACCGGGAAGCAATCTTCCCCGGGAATCCATATCATTTTCGCTGTTCTGTTGGGTGGCGTTTTATTCTTTTCTGTATTGTTTGATTATGTTAAATCTGATGATATGAGCAGTTATTTAAAAGATAGAAAGACATATTATGGTAGCCATTTTGTATTTACTACTGCCTTGTTTTGAAGTCCTTTATTGCACTCATTGTTTTGTTTTTATTGTTTCTATTCTGTTCTGCTCTGTTTGATTTTTATTATGTCTGAAGTCATCTGCAGCTATTTTGAAGACAACAAAAGGCATTATGGTAACTATTGTCAATTTTGTAAGATTTTGAAGTCCTGTATCACTTATACTGGCTTATTTTGATTGATTTTATTCTCTTTTATTGTCCTTGGTTTTATGCTCTTTAAAATAAAAAAATGCAAACAAAGGGTGCTATAAAAACTGACAATTGATGATCAGAAGATCAAATCTTGACACAGTTGTCTCATCACACAGTAAACTAAAATCAAAGTGGGTGAAATAACTACATGTTAAAACAGAAACACTTAACCTCCTGGAAGATAAAATACATAAAAGTCTTCAAAGCATAGGCGTAGGTAAGGACTTTCAGAGCAGAACTTAAACTGAAAAACGAATAACATCAAATGTCAACAAATAAGATCATATCAAATTAAAAATCGGTGCAACAAAAGAAAGAACCTAGTAAATAGGCATGCTACAGAATGGGAAATTTTTTTTTTTTATCAGGTATTACCTGGGGAGAAGACTAATAGTCACAATATATAAAACACCACACCAAAAGACTCCTAGAATAAACTAACCTAATCAAAAACTGGGAAAATGAAATGATTAGACACTTCTGAGAAGAAATAGAAATGGTCAATATATACATGAAAAAATACTCAACATCACAGGCCACTACAGAAATGCAAATTAAACAACACTGAGATGCCATCTGACTCCAGAAAGAATGGCTTTCATCAATTACAAACAATAACAGATGCTGGAAAAGCTTTGAGGAGAAAGGAATGCTTATTTATTGTTGGTGGGAACCTTAACTGGTACAAAAATTATGGAAGTCACTACGAAGATTTCTCAGAAAACAAAAGCAAAATTCCATTCGAATTCCAGTTATTCCCCTTCAAGGTATCATTCTGAAAGGGTTAAAAGACACACTACTAGAGCAATACATGTTTACTGTATCAAAATTTCTAACAGCTCAATCTTACAAAAAGCATTTACATCCATCTACAGAAGAATGGTTAAGCCAGGTGTGGTGGCTCACGCCTTTAATCCCAGCACTTGCGAGGCTGAGGTAGGAGGAGCGTTGTGAGTTTGAGGCCGTCTTGGGCTACAACGCGAGCCCAAGGCCGGCCTGAGCTACACAGTGCGACCCTGCTTCAAAAAAACAGGGCCGGGAGTTTGGCTCAGTGACTTAAGCGACTGCCTGACAGGCGCGAGGTTGTGAGTTCAATCCCCCGTGACGCAAAAAAAGAAAAACGGTTAAAGAAAATGTGGTATGTAAATACAACGGAGTACTACTAATGGGTCATTTGTAGGAAAATCAATGCACTTGAAATCGTTAAATTAAGTGAAATACACCAGGAACTCAGGCTTCAATATCACACTGTGGGGAGTGGCTGAGCCGTGAATAAAGTGGAGGTCGGGTACTCCTTGGGACTGAAGCAAAGCCCGTCCCAGGAACATGCAGACTGTGTAAACAATTTGACCTCTAGCTCAGTTGCATATCAGCAGATGTCTGGCCTTTCCCTGTTCCTCCCTGTTAACTACAGCACTAACAGCTCTCAGAATGTTCCGCTTTCCAGGCTCTCAGCAAAACACTGAGACCTTGCACTTTCGACCCCATCACGTGCTGCCCGCTCCTCTTGACTGTGTATAAATAAAGATGTCAGGGCTGGCACTGCATTGCCGCCTCTCCATCAGAGGGCTGCGTCCCACCTGGTCCCAATCTTCCCTGTCCTATGTGTCCCATCTTTTCTCAGTCTGCCTTGGTCCCCTCTCAAGACCCCACTGGCCACATGAAACATGGTGTCACATCAGTTTCTCTCATCTGAGAAACTCAAAATATAAATAAGGAGCAAAATAAAAGATAACAAGAAGCAGAGAGGTACACCTTTTGAAAAAGGAATGGCGCCAAGAGAGGAAGGCAGGCTAGAGGAATGGGAGGGGAAGGATGAAAAAGAATAAAAATGTATCGTGTACATGTACCAACTCCCCTTGAGGAATGTAGTTCACAGGGCATCTGAATCACTATCTGTAGGGAGCGGTGAAACAGTCTCACGGCTGCCACTCCGTCTCTCCTCCGTTTTTCTCCTCCCTGTGGGCATTCGGTGTGTCAGCCTACATCTCCCACGTTCCTCTCTTAGAAGCCTACATTCAAAGCCTACATTTCCCATGATCCTCCCCTAACCCGCCAGGAAATGACAACAACCTATCCGTGCTCGCCACACCCCTATGCGATGACAGCTTCCGTTCTTGCTTCTATATAAGCTGTAAACACTTCCGCAATAAACGAGACTTGATTGGAATCCTTCGTCTTGTCTCCGTTTCTCTCTGCTCTTGCCCTGTCCCCCTCATCCCGTTTCTCCTCCAGTCCAGACCCACGAGTTGATCCGTGGGCTGGATCAACTATCCATATGGAGATCTATGAACATATATCCAAAATGTTGTCTGAGAAATAAAATTGACAATATTTATGTTATTTTCCTCAGTGCACATATAAGGAATAGATAAACTTGCAGTCAACCAAATATCAAGTATGAAATCATTCTTTAAAGCCAGGAATGGTGGTGCATGCCTGAAAACCTAGCACAGCAGGACGCTGAGGTAGAATCATTACAAGTTCAAGCCCAGGCTGGGTGACTTAGCAATTTAAGACCCTGTCTCAAAATTTAAAAGTAACAATAATAAAGGACTACAGATACACCTCATTGTAAAACCTTGGGTTCAATTGCCAAAAAATTTAAAAAAAAATTCTCTCACTCAAACTTTTGAACATTTCAGGACAGGTTCCGTGGCTGCTACAGGGCAGAATAACTAAGAATGGTATATAAATGCCTCTGTGAGAACTGTTTTTGTTTGTGGTACTGATTATGGTATCAGGGTCTTCATATTGTACTCTTATGTTTTTCTTCCTTATGTTTTTATGCCTCTCTTCTTTATGAGTTTCAAACCTTCATTTAATTTTAGGAAATCTGGCAAATCATCCCACATAGAATTGTCTTATTCATCTTCAAAAAAAAAAAAAAAAAAAAGACCATGGCATCATCGGAATTTCCATGATCCAAAGGTATGAGACAGATAGTCGTAAGTCTCATTTCTCTTCCCCTCCAAGGTACTAATGTTATCTCATAATGAATAGATTTACTGAGTCCTTTGCAGTTTTATTTGAGTCACTTCTCTACTATCAGTAGTTTTTCCCTTCACCCAATATGCATTTACTGACCAAACGCTATTGCAGTTTCTTGATATTCAGCACAGAATATAACCCCTGTCTTCAGTAACAGATCACAATATCTTCTCCTGTCGATTGACAGCTACTTTGGCTAACATGCTGTGTACCTTAGATGCCTATTCCTCAAACACATTGGTCTGGACCAGGAAGAGCCACTAATGCAAGAGCTCTGCATTGGGGCCTTGCCACTGCCCTACCCCTAGCCAGCAGTCCATAGGTGATCTGAGCTTTCCCCGGGATCTGTCTGGGATTGTGAGCCTCCCTCACACACATTGCTTCAGGAATACATTTTATTCTTACCCAACCCCCTTCTGGATTTCAGTATCCCTAAAATATTCTTTAGAGGTCCGCATGCCCACTGAAGTTTTGTTGTTAGGCTCTTATCCTTGGTTGGCGTTGCCACCCTGTGGGTGAGGGATGGGGTGCAGGGAGAATGCCCTCCTGAGGCGCGAGATCAACTTCTGTCCACTTTCTTCCTGGCTCACACTTTGAATAGATCTTTGTAGTGCTGATGGCTATGTAGCTAATGCACAATTTTTCCCATTGCTATCGCCAGAGAAACTAATTGCTAGAAAATAATCAATTTCCACAGATCCACAAAGGTGCAGGAGCTCCTTTCAGACTGTAGTCCCTGGAACACCTCGCACTCTTTATTCCACAAGCTGCCTCAAGGAGTGAATCAAACTTGTTCTTTTTGAGTTCCATTCAGCTGTAAATGAATTCTGTGGATTCACTCTGGAAACTCAGATTTCACATACTTCTGTTTAAGTGACTCTATCTCTCCAAATTTCCTGGCAGCAGATACTCTTTATCTGAGCTTTATGATAGGTACAAGACCAGGAATTAATTTTTCACTTTGTACACACTGTGCTCATAGCAACGGCAGTGAGAGACTGCAAGTTGTTTTTATATAGTGGAGCAAAAACTGGAAGATCAAGTATTATTATTAATAACCTTGCTATATCAGTGTAGCATCATCCACAATTTATAGATTTGGAATTATAGGCATGGGATAAGAGGGCCTATATATTTGAAACTGGCTGCACAATCATAGATTTACAACATACCTTAAGGATTGTGGAATAGTGTATAAATAATTTGAATCTTGCTGCTAGAATTAATAATACAGAGAATAAGAGAAATCTATCATGGATTCAAACAGCAGAGACAGATTTAAAAGTACATTACACAATGCAAGATTTGAGGAATTATCACTTTGAAGTTCAGAAATCCCCAGATCTCTTCCTATGTCTGCCCCAAATGGTTGTGAATTTTGCATATAAAGCTTTGTCAGAGAGCACAAAGAATGTCATTTTAGAGAAGCCTCTATCACACAGAACTTGTGACTTCATCCTTTGCAATGGGAAGTGCCCACTACCAAGTGCAAACTAAATACTCCTGATTGAGTCACCACATGGCCACTGAAGTTTGAATTTGCATCTTGTCAAAAGTGACTAGTGTCTTAGACATGAACACAAAGAAAAGTTTCACTCCCCAGATATAAGGAAGATGTAGTTCTCAAAAGCTGTCATATGTAAATTGGTGCCACTTTATGAAACAAAGCTCAAAGTGCTGTCATATTTCAACCTTGGGGAGGAGCACCTCTTGTCTGGTGCCTTTAGACAGTTTTTGAGAAATCAGTTGCCCAGAAGCATTTTATTGACAATTTAATTATTGACATCTTTTCAGGATATTCTGCTAAGGGCATGGATTTGAAGGTGAAAGCAATGTCACTAATATTAAATACAAATGATCATTGTGAAAGGCAAGTTAATTCAAGCTTGTGTCATTTTGAGAAGCTTTTGTAAAAATAATCTTGATTCAGGGACAGGTTGACTTTTTGTCATGTATTTCTGGAGATCACCAGCTGCGTTATATAAAAACTTCATTGCACACTTGAGATTTTATTAGAAAATATTATCTTAAATATCCTTCTTTATTATTAGAGCATGAGTTGCTCACTATATTATAGCTCTGGTGTAAGACATATTCATAGTGAACATAGCAACATGAATTAGATTCAGTTTATCATGGCAGTGTAGCATAAAGAAAATGTCATCAAGTTTAGAGTTACCTAGAATAATATGGCAATTTTATAGTTACTACAAATATGTCTTATATCAGAACTAGAATATAGTATAATTTATGCACAGGGCAGGTTCAAAGCAGCAGTACAAATACTAAACACACAAATCGAGATTTGAACTAAATGTACCAGCTCCAGTTCAATTCATCAATGGGACATCTTGAAACCACAAAACAGAAGGTTTTTAATATTGAAAAACTCTGAACTAAGGACAAAACTTCAGCAGAACACATACATGGGATAGATCCAAAATTGCATATCACAGACTGTGAAGATTTAAGTGAAATTTGAACCACTAGTCCAAGTATGTGAGGCAGAACTCCTGGTCTTATATTAAATGGGTTGACCGCTCATTTAAACATTCTAGCAGGCATTCTTATAGATTCCAGGATACATAAAATTCCATTGACATAGTCCACAATACCGTGCAACATTATTCAAGGCAAACAAACAACAACACCAGCAGAAAAACAGACACTATTTGGAATGTAAAATAAAAGTAATACTTGTCAATCTCTATAGGACCAATTGTTTGAAATTATAGACATAAATTCTAAAGCAAAATTTTAAACTACATTCTATGAGAAAAATGAATTAGTCCTGTGAAAAAACTATTTTTTAAAAAAGGGGAGAAATTAAACTCTCATGCCTATTATTTATAACATGTAAAACAAACAAACAAAAAAATACCCAATGAACTAAGTAGCATGAAGTCACAGTGAAAAGCATCAGGGAACATAAAAATACTAAGTAGTAATTATCCACTAATAAGAAAAAATTGAATTTTAAAAATGAATATTTATTGAAACTGAAACTAGCAAAAGGCATAATTAACATTTTATTGGAAAACAAGAGGAAGAAGACATTTTTGAATAAAGACTATTTGAAGAAACAATGAACAGAAACTTCCTATATTTTTTAAGGGACACAAATCTATACAAAATTTCAACAAATCATAGAAATGAATCTGAATGGTAACCAAGCTTAATCATATGAAAGTCACTCAGGTAGAAAACCACTAAATAGAAAATATATTGAAATAAAGTAGAAAAAATGACATGTTAAATAGAGTAAAACAAAAAGCAAATGATTTTAAGATTCTGAAATAGAAATCATAGAGGATGTAAAACAATGAAAAATATCTCTAACATGCTGAAATCTATCTAACAAAATTTGAACCAGAATTCTATGCTCAGCAAAAACATCTTTCAGGAATAAAGGAAAAAATAGACATTTCATATGAAGAAAATAAATGAGAGGATTCCCTAAGCAATCATAAAGAATTTTCTTTATGGTAAAAAGGAAAATGTATCATAGAGAGAGTTCACAGTTTAGGGAGAAAGGAAGGTCATCCTCAGTAATAAGTATGTCAGAAAATACAAAGTTTGCTTTTCTTGTTTTGTTTTTTTAAATACATTTTCTAAAATTTCAATCTTTTCTATTACTGATTCTGTTGTTTAAAACCATCCAGTATATTCAGCCTTGGAAAACTAAACCATAAAATAGCAGAAACAATGTGATACAAAGGCCCATGGTATTACAATCTTTTTGTACTTTATGTGTTTCATAAGTGATGGTGATATATTGACTCTAAAGTGTCTGTGAAAATCTAGATGCATAATCTGGGATCCCAGTAATAAGCAATAAACTCTAGTACAAATAAAAAGCCAATAGATGACTTGAATGATCAATTAAAATAGTAAATTTATGATGCAAAAGGCAGTGGGGCAATACAGTGGAACAAAAATCACAGAGAACAAATAAAGGTAAATAATAAATCATAAGTACTGATTTTTCATATTTTATTAAAAGTTTGTCTTTTAAACACTCCATTTAAAATATATATAATGATGTTCTAAATTTGAAAATCAAGACTTAAGACTAAACCACAGGATTCCAAAAGGAGATGCAATCATAACATAAAGATATAAGTTGGAAATAATAAATGGAAAATGATAAAATGTCTAAGCAGGTATAATATTAAAATAGAATTTCAAAGAACAATAATACTGGTAAGAAAGTGTAAGATTAAAGAGAGATACCTCAAGAAAGATAGAATACTTCACAGAAATTCACCAAATAGCACAGACAAATATATGAAAATGAATTTGAAAGATTAAAGGGAAAATTAGCTATCATGCTTGCATATGATCATATTTTCTGCAGCAATTCAAAAGTGTAACAGGAAAAGTATCAGCAAGGAAATAGAAGATCTGAGCAGACACATGAGCCACTTTGAAATGCCATTTAGAGAACATGAATATAACAATTGCAAAATCCACATGCTTTCAGGATCACATGGCACATTCAAGGTAGACCATATGCTTGGCCATAAAGCATGTCTTTGATAAACTGAATGTACAGAATGTTTTTCTAATTACAGTGCAGTTAGCTAAACACCACTCACAGCAAGATATCTATGAAAACTTCACAGATTATGACATTAAGTAACACACAATTGAGCATTTCATGAATCAAAAGTAAAATAGCAAAGAAAACTAGAAAGTGTTTAAACTTAAATATAAACTACAAATTATAAAAACATAAATTATATTTACAAGCATTTTATAAATTATAGAAACCTGTATACTGCAGTTGAAATAGTGCATAGTTATATTTTTGAAAGAAGAAAATGCTAAAATCAATGCTGAGAATCAAAGAGCAAAGCAAATTTAAAGTAATAGAAAAAATCAACTCATTGGAAAAAATTAATGAAATTGAAAATAGACACTAAATGCAAAATGTCAAGTGGATGAAAGAAATATATATCCATATCAATAATAAAATTACAGATACTGGAAATACTAACAGGACAATAAAAGAATACATCTGCACAGTAAGTAATTTAGATTACATGGAGAAATTTCTTTAAGAACGTAACTTCCCAAATGGAAAGATATATTATATGCAAATATAAATTTTTTTTATTTTTAAGATGCCACTTTTCTATGTTTATATATAAAGATAATCTAGTTCAAGTTCTAGCATATTTTTTGTAGAAATTAAGATTCTTTAACTTTAAAAGCCTTAAATTAAAAGTCTATAGCTAGCTGAAGCATTTTTGCAAAATGAGAAACAGATTTTGAGATTTTACTCTCATTTTTCAGTCTTACTATAAACCTAATATTTGTTCAATATCAATGAGAATTAGGTATTAGTTTAGTAAGTTAGAATGAAGGGTAGTTCATCTGATTTTTAACAAAAATGTCAATGACATTCAAAAAATAAATGTTATTGTCTGCATTCTACTATATATTTTTATGAAAAATAATAACCACCAATATTAACTGACAACACACATTTATACATACTGGCATAACCTAGAAGAAATTATATACCTAAATGTAATAGCTAAAATATAAAACCATAAAAAAGAAAAGTGAAAATGCTTGCAACATTTGAATATAGAAAAATTTCTAGCCTAGAACACAATATATGCAAATCATAAAATCTTTAAAAAGCAGACAAACTGAAGTCTATTAAAATTCAAGAAATGAAAAGGCAAGCCAAAGACAGAAACATTTTGTAGAATTATAAGGAAGCTTTAAAACTCATTGGTAAGGATGAAAATAGAGTAATCTAAATGAGCAAACAAATAAGAAAAAATGTCACAGTGATATGATATGCAGTCAATAGACACATTATAGTGTTCTACACATTAGGGTAAATGGAAAAGGAAATCATAAGGCAATACTACTTCATACTCTTTAGACTGGCTAGAATTAAAATCTTGACACTACTCTGGTGACAAACATTTGGGGCAATTGAAAGTCTGTTCTGCTGGTGAAAATAATAAGTCCACCTTGTAAAGCAGTGTCACAGTTGTTTTGCAAACTTTACATACACAGTTACTATCTGAAAAAATATCCTAGGTATGACATAAGAGAAATGAAGACATCTTTATAAAAATCTTTATGAAAAATATTGTAGCAATGTATTTATTGTAAAAAATAAGCATAATCTAATTCAATAATCTAGAGCAGGTGACTAATTGAAGTCAATCTATTCTACATCCATTTAATAGAAGCACACTGAGTTATGGAAAGGGATGAACTATTGCCTTGTGCACAGAAATCAATAGTTTTTCAAATAATTATGTTGAGCAAAAGAAGTCAGACAAACTGAGCACATCCTGTATATATTTGTTTACCTAAATTTTTTAAAAAATGAAATAAAGTCGACATTGGAAGAGCATGAATCAGTGGATTGTTCAGAATAATTGTGGAAGAAAAGGCAGAGGACACATTGGCACAAGGACACTTTTGGAGGTGAAAGAAACATGACTTGTTTTGATCATACTGATGATTTATGGGTATACCAATATATCAAATCTCAAATATATATATATATAATTGTAGTTTATTATAGATCAATTATAATGCAATAAGTTAGCCAAACAACATATTTTCAGATTTTTACTGGTTTAATTTCAAGAGTCATTTCAATCTTACAAAATTCTTCAGCAACTGAGAAGATCCAATTAGAAGACCAGTCTTCAAAACTGAGCATGTTGCAATACTCTCCCTTCTTTGTCAATATAATAGAATGGAATAAAAAAAAACTGCTGAAAGATATGATTATCTTAAAACCTCAGACACTATATCCTGGATCCACCGTGAGCAGGGGACTATTATCTCAATTCAAGGTGAGCTTTGAAGATTTCTGTGGGAGACAATTTGAGAAACCAAAGTGTTCCTTGTTTGTATCTTCTTTTTCCCCTTTAGCTACTTCCTTTTCTCTTCTTCCTGCTTCTCTTTTATTTCTTTAATTGTACTTTTCACTTTTCTGTGTGACCTGTTTCTTATTAAGTATTATTTCTACTTCGTGTCTGGTTGTATTCATACGCAATCCTATTTTTCGTATTTTCATTATTTTCCATTTACCGTCTCTTTCATTCTTATTGTCTCAAAGTCAGTCTTTATTTTTCTTTCCTTCTTACCACCCTAATTATATGCTTTAAAAGTATTATGTGTTTCAGTCTGTTAGGACTGGTATCACAAAACGCAGCAAGTCAGGTAGATCCAAAATGACAGAAGTTTCTCGCAGAAGTACAAGATAAGTTGCCTGCAGACTTAATGTCTGAAGAGGACCAGTTTCCATCACACAGATGGCTCTTCCTATGTCTTTTCATGGCAAAAGGATAAATGAGTTTCATTGGTCCTCTATTGTCAGAACACTAATTCCACCCCGAAGGCCCTGTTCCATGAGCCAATCACACCCATAAACCCCACCTCCTAATGACATTGTCTTGGAGGTCAGCATTTGAAGACATACAAACCTTGAGAATATAATAGTGTGTGGATATGGCTATTACTGGATCATTATCTCTTGCATTTCTATGATATTTACAAGCTCATACCCTTAATAAATAGCTTTCTGTTATCAACATTGTGTCATAGGTATAGATATCTGGACAATTTTTATAAATGTAAATTAGTTGAACTAAGTATCAAGTCCAGGTGTTTTTAACCCAAGAGAAATTTTCACTTGTTACCCCTCATTGATTAACCTTGTCACAGTACTCTGAAGTGATAATTATAATACTCTGCCTATTTTAAAACCCTGGCAACAGGCACCCATTTGATTAGTGGAATGATTTTTCTCTTGGCTGATATTGATGAAGTGTTCTACTTAAACATTTTCTTCATAAATAATGGAGGCCATGGCTTGAAACATTAGGCACTAAAACTACTCTATTCACAGGACAAGATGTGTTTGTTTTTGTTTTTTCTTAGGAGTGTTAAAAAATAGTAGCATCTAAGAAATTATGGCAAATTCTTCTGTTTTTAAATTAATAGTTTGATATTGTTTGTTTTTAGACCTATGAGTAACATGCTTCATTCATTAGACACTAGGCGTCTTTGTGGTTCCAAATAAAATTTTAGATTACTTATTTTGTTTCTGTGAAGAATCTCATGGGTATTCTCATTGGGATTACATGAAATCTGAACATTGCTTTAGATCAAATGGGTATTTTAAGAATATTAAATCTTTCAATACATGAATATGACATCTTTCCATATATTTCTGTGTTCTTAACATCTTTTTTTAGAGGTTTTTAGTTTTTCATGAAGGGAAATCATGTTTTACTGTTTTTACCTCCTGGGATCAGTTCCTCAATTTTCTCATTTTTGGGTAGCTCTTTCACATAACATGATTTTTTAAAATTTCTATTTCAAAAATTTTATGCAAATGTATAGAAATGCTACTTATTTTATACAGTGATTTTTAATTCTATATATTTACTTAATTTCTTTTTTAGTTCTATGAGGTTTTTAGTGACATTTCTAGGATTTTCTGTGTGTAAGGTCATATAATCTGCAAATAAGAACAATTTAATTTCTTCCTTTCTTATTTGGATTTTTAAAAATTTCTATTGCTTAATTAACCTGGTTAGGACTTTCAGTATTACAAATGTAAGTAATGAAAGAGGACATCTTCTATTTACTCTTGGCCTTGGAGAAGAAGCTTTCAACTTTTCTCCATTAAGTATAATGGCAGTTGTGTGTCTTTGTGTGTTTGATCATAATGATTTTCATTGTGATGAGGTAAAACCCTTCCACACCAAATTTGTTCATTTTTTCCAGAAATAGATGTTGAATTTTGTCAATATTCCTGTTGAATAAGTCAAATTTTGTCCTTCATTCTCATAGTGTGCTATGTTACATTTGCTGATTTATGTATGCCGTAACATCCTGGTAAACACTGGATGAATCTCACTTGATGACAGTGAATGCGATAGTGTCCTTTTTAATGTGTTGTTGGGTCTGTTTTGCTAGTATTTTGTTGAGGAAAAATGGCTGCCAAATACATATATGTGTGTTTCATGGACTTGTATACTTTCAATAGTTTGTGAAAAACATCATATAAGTGATTTGTTAATTCTGTAACTATTACTATTTATAAAATTTTTAACATTTATATGAATATATCATGAATGAATATGCATGCTTGATTGTCTAATTTTAATATAGCTCACGTATTTTATTAAGCAACTTGGTTTTTAACCTTCATAAAAGTAAAAAAATAAATGAAGTCCGTACTAGCTTTGGTTCAATGATGTAACTAGAATAAGTAATACATAAAATGATTCTGTCATTGATGTTATATCTTAATTATGTATCCTAAAATCTTTAGTAGTTTTTGACATATTTGAGCTCTGTTAGATAATTATAATGCACCACTAACAATTGACCTTATGCACTGAGCACAAGGGCAGTGTTTTCAAGTTCTACTCTACGTATTTATGTGCAGCTTCCTTGACCAGAGTGGATCATTAATTTTCATGCAAAATTTTTGTTTGTTCACCTCATTTATGGTTATCTTCCAGGAAATATGGCAATGTAATGTCTCATTTGCTTAACTGTTTCTCATATTGTCTCTCTGTTGACTGAATCAGAGGGTTTTTTTTAAATAAAATGATATCTCCAGTTCAATATGTTCCTCTTTTCTGTGTCATTAATATCTCTTTCAAATTTCTCTGTATTTCCATAGTTAACATGAAGCTAATAGTATCTATAACTTACTGAAGTGATGAAAACAATGAATACTTTAACTTTGATCACTTCTGCGATACTCTGCATTAAAATATCAATATTTTATCTTAATGAAGCATTTTGACTGCTATATTTAATTTCATTACTCAAGGCATGACACAGAATAGAATAAATTCAAAATCATTGACATGGTGGGGTATTTAGTGAATAAAACTGAGGTCGAGACTGGCACTTAATTGTCAGTTTGGGGCGAAAACTACAATTTTGTCCTAGTTTATTTGTTTAAAGCATCAGAAGATACACCTGAGAGTGTATGCATAACTTTACATAGGTTCTCCTCAGTTCGTCAAAGGCTAAATTCAGCCAGCAGAAAACTGACAGGCTAGAAGAGTGGCAAGCTCGCCAGTAGCCATCATGCCACGCTGAGAGGTGCTGGGTGGAGGACACGGTGCAGTTTAACCCACAGTGAGATGGGTGCGGCAGCATGGGAAAGAGTCTCATTGTGTGGTTGCTGCTGATTTACACAGGGAGACAGAAGCTGACAATGACTAAAATCAGTAACCTCTTGTGGTTCAAGAGATAAATAAAATGTAAATGTTAGAGAAATAACCAAATATATATTTATATGTAAAAATAAGTAATTTTCTACTCTTCCACTCAATTTTGATAAAAGAATTTTACCTAAGTGAGTATATATTTTCTATAGAGCCATCAGAGCAAAAGCAATATTTAATATAAATCAGGGTGTTTACTGTTGAAGGTGGAAATCATGTGTTGACCGACAAGTCTGGTATGGTTTGCTCCTCCATACATCTTTTTTTATTTTTAAGAAATTGTGAAATTTTTTGAGAAAAAATATTAACTCAGCATGGCAGTAGCTGTGAATAATTTTAGCATTCTAAGAGGCTGAGACAGGAGGATTACAAGTTAGAGCTCAACACGTGCAACTTAGTGATTTAAGAAAACCCTGTCCCAAAATTTTAAAAATATTAAAAAGTGGCTGGGGATGTAGCTCAGTGCAAAGGATCAAAGTTCAGTCCTCAGTTAGACACACAGACATGCACACAAAAGAATCCTCACATGGTATCAGTATTAAATTAACAATATTATCAAATATTAGCTTGTTGGTTTGACAGTCTCCTTTCATTTATTCTTTGTATATGTTTAGGGTATATTATCACCAGAAAGGTGAGTTTACCTCAGCAACTGTCCATGAAGTACAACTGAGTCACTGTGTGAATAACAGTTAAGGGGCCCACAAAGGTAAAAAATGGTCTATTCCTTTAAGACCCTTCACTGTGACTCGTTCTACCCTGGTCTTGGAATAGGGAAAACGAGTCAAGAAGACCAGAAAGCTATGAGTGATTTCAGCTCCCACCATAAGTCAGCATGCATAGACAGGCCTCTCCAAGCCTCAGAACATGTTCAGCTGGTGCACCCACACTGACTTCTTATAATAAGATGTAAGAAAACAACATTAACTGTGTGGAGTTGCCAGCAACTTCTTTTAGCTTAATCTCCATCTATTGCTTTTGTTTCCTTATCACATTTATTTTGATGTTTGCATTCTGGATTTCCTGTATCGAGATCAGAAATGAGTCACACTGTCTTCTGTATTTTAAGGTATGATTCTTTGTCATTCGATTGACTCCCTCTTCCATGTTGTATTTTTTTAATTATTCTTTTATTTTATTTTAACTTTTTTTTGGTACCAGGGATCTAACTCAGGACCTTGGACTTGACCGGCAGGTGCTTTACCGCTGCGCTAGTCTTCCTGTATTGTATGACTTCCTACTCTCAGAAAAGGATTTGATAACAGCCATTTGTACCATATGTGGATCATTTGATCCTCAACCATTTTATCTTATTTTTCCTGCATAATTAAGAATAAGAGTATACACTTTTTCCTAAAGTAAAGTCATTAAAATTATTTGAGGAGGTGATTTTATGAGGTACAAAGTCTTTACTAGCATGCAGACAATTATTGAATTTTTGCAACTAAAAAGCAATCACGATAAATTTTATTGTTTGTTGTCATTATTACTTTAAAATTTTAAGAATGTTCTTTTAATGCCAATCATTATTTATTAAGTTGTGTTGATTTGTACATGAAATCTTTACTTCTATTTGCATGAGATTATTGAAAGTTTATAAAGAGATTTTAATCAAGATACTAAAAAACATACTAGTAAAAACAAAGATTTTTTTTTCAGGAGTTTGGAGGTGAATGACACAAAACATACAGTATCTCTGGCCTCATCTAGAGAAATCAAAAGTTGTTCAAGTTGCTAATGTTCCTGTTGCAGGGACTTTGATGTACTGACGTTATTTCAAATGTAAATAATGAAAAGCATAATACCAAGACGAAATGTGGACTCACCATCTTCTCTTTCACAATACATTTAAAAATGGAGAAATGCTCACTCTTTCTGAAAAAGTTATCCTTTCTTGTTTATTACATCCTTTTATAATTTATCTCCAATGAGGCCAAACTGACAAAAACCAGTGAACCAGAACTGGCAGGCACACACTGCTCATCAGAGACTGCACAGCTCTGGGTATCAATTACAGTAACACTCCATTGCAAAATATGTCTAGAATCACACAAATGTACAGTGATATACTTCAAGCAAGAAAGAGAAACATTCTTAATATCTAGTAATTTAGCCTATGAACCTGTCATTTTGATATCTGAGAGGTAGAGGGAAAAACAAATTTAAAATGATGATTACTTCCCCTAAAATAAGTTTCACTATTGAACTAAAGCTTAGTTTGGTAACTTTATATAAATAATTAGCTCCATACTATATATTTCCATATTCTTCCACCTTATGGATCTTCAATTCTCAATAAGAATTTTAGACAGACTCTAGATAGATTTGAGGACAATTACACTGAGTGATAATTAGTTTTATTTCAGTAACCCTTTTAATTTGTATACCAGTAACCAAAGTCTAGTAAATTACATAAACTCAAAGATAAAAGAATACTTTTTCTCCTGCAATCCCCATTCATTTCTGCTTTTATGGTAGTATCGATAGATTAATAGCACTAGTGTATTCTTTTTCTTGGTACTGGGAATCGAACTCAGGACCTTGTGTTTGCCTGGCAGGCACCGTGATGCTGAACTATATCCGCAGCCCAGTATCTCTGGTCTTCAGAACTATGACTAAAACAGCTGGTTTTGATGATTTAGATAAAAAAGTGCACATGTGTACAATTTAGGGATGAAACAATCATATTCACACAAATAATTATAGCGCTCTGCTAGGAATAATTCATTTGTTAATGGATTTTAAGCATCTTTACCATATATTATTTGATATAATAAGAGTTTTCTTTCTTCAATACAAAGACACTCCATACAAATTTTTGTCAATCAGGTCAGAGTGACAACCCGAGATCTTGACAAATCAGTGGGGAAGGATGGAGGGCAATGGCTTACAGTCCATTTTCAGAATGAAAGAATATTATTGTGAACTGTAATGAACAAATGACAGAACAATTCCCTGCATATACACAGCTTTACACAGAACTAAGAAGATGTGTTTCAATGATATATTGGGAAAAAAATTCATATCTTTATGCAAAATGGCCATAGGGTAAAATCTATAAGCACATGATTAGGTAAAGAAAACATAGTATAGATTATTCTTTTTAGTGTTAGTCAAGGAAAATTTTATACCTTTGTTTGTAATATGATATTTTATAAAATTACATTTTAATATATAATTTTGTATGAATATAAAATAATACAGAAATGATTTAATTAAACAGTTTTTAAATTGGTATTACCACTGGGTCATACTCTTCAGTTTATGTTACATCTTTTTTACTTGTATAACATTATGATCACTCCAACATGAAAATACATTTTGTTATACTTTTGAAAAATGATATCAATAATGATAGTATTTCACATACCTGCTTTTAATTCTCAAAGCTGGATCTTAAATTGTTTTTATTCATCTGTATATTTCAAATTTAAAATCACACACACACACACACATATATATATATATATATATATATATATATATATGTATGTATATGTCCCAGTGAGTTCAAAAATTTAATCTGCTTAACAATGAAAATGTCCGATGCTAAAAACTGTTATTTTTGTCTCAATATCCCAAGTATTATGGTGATATCTCCATTAATCCATCATGCAGATTTCTATCAAAAATTATCTAAATTTCCTCTCATCTTCACTTCCTGAAATACTGCATCAACACATCTGAAGATTCTTTTATGGAAATATCTTTTTCTTTCACACTTTTATTTTCACTACCAAAAATTACTCCACAGAAACATGACACTGGACACAATAAACATGAACTTGTGATGTGTGCAGACCACTGACCTTAACCATAAGGGTACATTGATGATTTCTGGAATACTAGGGAAATGCATATAGAAAGTGAAAATAAAGAAAGATTTGGATGGAAATAAAAAGGAAAAGAAGCCAGGCGTGGTGGTGCACGCCTTTAATCCCAGCACTCCGAAGGCTGAGGTAGGAGGAACGTTGTGAGTTCGAGGCAGGCTTGGACTACAACGCTAGCGCAAGGCTGGCCTGAGCTACATAGTGTGACCCTGCCTCAAAAAAACTAGGGCCAGGAGTTTGGCTCAGTGGCTTAAGTGCCTGTCTGGCAGGTGCGAGGTTGTGAGTTCAATCCCTGTTGCCACAAAAAAAAAAAAAAAAAAAGAATAAAACTTTCATCCTTACCTTATTTTGAGAATTAAGAGATATTGTGTTTAAGAAAAGTGCTAAATGAAACAATTTGCAAAATTTAGTTGAAGTAGATCTACTTGTAGCAACAATTTATCATTTAAATGTATGACAATAAGACACTAAATCCATTTTTCATTGTAAAATGAAAATATAATATAAAGACATGAGTACCTGACACAGATATGCTTTAAAATATGATAATTTAAAGACAGGCAGTAAAAGAAAAAAATCTTACCATGCTTTTGGCACCTTGTATTTTTCTTTTTATTAATATTTTATACATTTCAAAGAAGCAAAATATGATCACTTGTATAAATTTTAGGAAAATCATTATCTCGTTTGTCTTCATGATTTTACTTTTATGTATCTCTTTGTCCATTTAACGATAATTTACTCTTTAGAAGATGAACACATTGTATTTTACTTTTTTTTTTTTTTTTTTTTTTTTTTTGTGGCACTGGGGATTGAACTCACAACCTCGCACCTGCCAGGTCAGGCACTTAAGGCACTGAGCCAAACTCCCGGCCCTGGTTTTTTGAGGCAGGGTCGCACTATGTAGCTCAGGCCGGCCTTGCGCTCGCGTTGTAGCCCAAGCTGGCCTCGAACTCACAACGCTCCACCTACCTCAGCCTCCCAAGTGCTGGGATTAAAGGCGTGCACCACCACGCCGGGCTTGTATTTTACTTTTATATTTATTAGTATATGTTTGCAATACAAATGATTACGTTTATTGTGGGGATTTGACACATGTACCTAACTCATCTTAGCTCCCTTTACATCCCCTTCCTGCCCCAATTCAGCTTGCCAAAGATCTATCTCCCTATTTCTTATTATCTGTCCTTCATTAAGTGCTTTGATTTTTTTTTGTTCTTCGGGTTTCTCGTGAATCTCTAGGTATAATTCAAAGTGGCTTGTTTGGACCAAGGATTTAGCTCAGTGGCATAAGTGCCTGCCTGGCAGGCGCGAGGCTGTGAGTTTGATTCCTGAACCAAACCAGACCAAACCAAACCAAACCAAACAACAACAAAAAACAAAGTGGCTTGTGAAAGCACTGAAGGACTTTCAAAATGGGGATCTTGGGCTTCCCTCCAACATGGCAGCGGTTTATACAAAAACAGGGATTCTAAGACAAAATTCCACACTGTATAAGCATTAAGTAAGCTTTGTTTACATCATACGTGCACCTATCTTACTGACCAAGCCCCAGGTAAACGTGGGAGAGTACTAGCTAAAGATGTATATATTGGGATGTAAAATTCATTGGGATGTTAGCAAAATAATGATCTCATGCAGAGATCTAAGCAAGGCCGCTGAAAGTATCTCAGAAATATTTATCCAGGTAATGGCTGTCCAAAGGCAAAGTTACATTTTTATATGACTGTTACCAGCTAGAATAAGGGCTAAGGAGTACAGTAAGTTTTAAATGGTCAGAGAAATGGAACATAAAATGTGAGCATTGTTAACAGAATTGAAAACTTGTTATATAATCTTAGATTATTGAACTAAAGCTTCTGAAATTTCTCTAAATATTCCCTGGGGAGAATCAGAGCTAAGCATAGAGATTAGTCTAGTGGGAAAAAATGCATGCAGAGCAAGGAATCTGAAAGTTGCACATTTCATCTCTTAACACAGGCCAAATTAAAAATATAATTCATGGTATGCAAAAATATCACACCTAACAATATAATGATTTTTCTTTGTGATTACACTGGGAAATACTTGCAGTTCTAGATTTTCTTTTCTTTTTAAGTTATTCACAAGTAGCAAGAAAGTCAGACTAGTCCATAATAACAAGCTGTTTGCAAGTAATAAACTTACACTGACAGAAACTCAAATGCACAGTCAGACTGAGAGCCGTACTGGTCTCTCTGGAGGACAAGATGCTAGATGAGTACCCATGGCAACCTGATTTCAAGGCAGTGGAAAACCATGAAATCATGGAGGAAAGAGCAGCTGTTGGATCTAGCACATTTAGCACCACTAATCAAACCAAGGTTGGCAGTGGATATCAGCTGTGAAGTGAAAAGATAAACCTCCATGACAGGTTCTGAAAATACCATCCACAGACAAATAAAACGACTGTATTTGTGTTTAGGCATTGCAGAAAGGGCACTGTAAAGTGCAGTAACTTCTGCAACCATGGACAGTTAAACTGTCTTAATGAGCAGTTTCAAAAATGAAATATAACAGATAGAAAAGATGCATTGTTTGAAGATAAAGCATGGTTTAAATCCAAATGCCTGGCTGACTATTGGGTTGAATTTTACATTGATTCCTTGGGGTGATTTATTGTAGTACAATCTGTTCCATTTCTCACCTAAAAGTGTACAAGTCATTTTAGACAACATCTGGGAAACCACTGTGTTTCTTAAACCTTGAGTTTTACACATATTTAATTTTATGTATATAATATGCATACCAAATTTATACGTATGTAATATTATATAAAATATGTATCAAATTTTACTACCTAAATTGAAGCTTAACTGTTTTTAAAATAAAATGTTGATTCCTTGAAAAATAATTTCTGTTTCTAATTTGCTTTTACTGTGTTTCCAGTTATTGAGCAGTTGTCTGATAGGCTTTTGTTACAAGAATAGCATAAAGTGCAATCTTCAAAAAGTCATTTATTTGATGGTTGAAAATTCATACATTAAATTACACATAATAATATTCTATGGGCTAAGCATAAAGTTAAAAATACTTTAAGATTAAGTTCTTCAAGAAGTGAAGTAGAAATCACTTTTGGACAAATTGAAAAAAATTGCAAAAATGACTAAGAAATTGGATGAAGGACAACATATCAAGAGGAGGCACTGTTGTGTGTAGAAGTCTGTAGGCAGATTGATTTTGATTCAGTTAAGGTAATTGGTACTGTCTTAAGTCCCCATACATAAATCTGAAAGATTTAAATTTTTATTCTAGATATACACATGCTCTTTTAAGCATATTACTTGATACTCTTCTTTGACACTCTCTTTAGATGCCCATTTGGTTTACTAAGGAGAAACCCACACTAGTGATTCATATAAAAAGAGATGGGAATGTACTGTATCTTACTTAAACTGGGTATTCTGTATTGGAGCAGTCTTCTACTTGGTACACCCCTTATTTTTCCTCAAAGCATTCTTTAGTATAAAGGAAATAAGCAGCTCACCTTTTCGTCCATGCAAATGGACCTGAGCTTGTTATTCACCAAATCCTCATAGGCCAGTGCTCACCAACTATATAAGAATCTACTCAAGTTGAATATTTTGGATAACCAAAGTGGTTTAGGATCTTGTGTAACAGAACAAATGTACTAAAACTATTCAAGGTAATGCAGAGCACATATTTTAATATCAACATCACTTAGAAAAAAATCCAACTAAATAACTTTTCACACACTTAGCTATGTTAAAAAAAACTTCATGATATACTATTGGAGTTCTGCTTACTATTCCGTGGCCCACTGCAGCTATAGTGAACCACTGCTGCGTGATTTGTTTCTGAGTGAAGACAGTCCACCACTGCGAGGGTCTAGCCCAAGCATAACCTGAGCTCTGCCACTCTGCAACAACACCGAGGCTAAGAAAGCCTTGTTACAATCTTTAAGGTTATTTATATTAGGCATTCAAAAAATTACTGTAGATGATATGCATTTCACTCTTTTGGCATTGTGGCAAAAACTACAGTTGATTATATGTATTTGCAATTGTCCAATAAGTCCCCAGCTTATGAAAGAGTTCTGTTCTGGGAGATCATTCATAAGTTGGATTTGTTCATAAGTCCAACCAAGCAACTCTTAAACACCTTTGATACAACTATACAATGTAAAACATAAAAACACCAAATGCAAGGTCTGTTTGTATCTGTGCAACTCTAATGTTTGTAAGTCAGGGACTTACTGTATTTGAAATGCTTTATTTCAGCTGTTTTTTATCATCTGGAAAACACTTCATGAACCTAATTTATTGCCAATTCCATGGTGATTAGTAATGTATCAGGTTGGTCTACTAAACAGGTAAGCCTCAATACATTGCTGTCTGTACCTTATCTCTGAAGTGAGAGGAATACAGATATTGTTGGAAGGACGAGCAATTTTGTTTTCAAAGACAGTTTCCAGGACAGCCCCTTGCAAGGTATAGTGTGGTGCTGACGGTGCCCTCTGACGGTGCCCTCTGGCACCTACAGCGACCTGTCAGCGCTGGAGATTTTCACCATGGATTAGTTATCAGGAGGCAACCAGTGTGAGTGATGAAGACAAGGAGTAAAAGTGCTAAAATGAATAACAATAAAGCAATAGTACTAGTAGAACACAGGGAGACATCTCACAATTGTGCCAAAACAGCTTTTGAATAGCAAAGGGTGTAGTCATTTCAGAAAGAAAATGATGCAAGGTGTACACCTTCAACGTAGATAGCCACCTTCACTTTAATGGTCTCAATGTTGCATCTCAAATAATAAAGAGAATTACCAAGCTGAGATAAAAACAATAAGAGCACATTGGGGGTAATGTAAGACCAGTATGTAAGTCGCTTTGAATAGAACCGTTACTTCAGAATTGAATTTCTGCCCTTGCAGTCTATGAAGGCAGCCGACCACCTCCAGGCCAAGGCCTGTGCATGGTGATGCTCTGAGCGCAAGCACGCTGACACGCTTCTCCAGCTGTAATTGTGTTTTTGTGAAATGTACACCTCTGTGATTTGAACCGTGATCTTTCCCCATAATCCACTTTTAATATTATGCTTATACATTTTTTTAAAAATGTAAAGGTAAAGGTCATCTGGGAAATCATAAGCACATTCATATGCACCCATCCACATATGTACAGAACTGTGCAAATGTTTTCTGTGATTGCTTTATAAAGAAGAGTAGAGGGATAGAAAAAAGCTTCTTTAGACTAAAAAAAATTAGAATTTCTGCTGAAATTAAGAATTCTTTACCCTAAAACCTAGTTCTCTATCTGAATTAATTCCTGAGACTTTTTCTCATAAGTCCATAAATCTATAAAGCATTATACATAAAGTTATGAATCGTAACAGGGGGTTTGAGGAGGCCTAAATTTTTCCAGTTTAGGATTATGTAGACTTTGATATGGGAAAAACTTGTGGAACCTCATTTAGATGCAATCTTTTTTTTTTTTTTTTTTTTTTTTTGGTACCAGGGATGGAACTAACAATCTCACACCTGCCAGGCAGGTGTTCACACCACTGAGCTAAATCCCCGGCCCTATTGTTTGAGTCAGGGTTTCACAATGCAGTTTAGGCTGGCCTTGAACTCACTTTGTAGCCCAGGTTTCAAACTCACAAGAATCCTCCCGCCTCAGCTTCCCAAGTGCTGGGATTAAAGGCGTGTGCCACCATGCCCAGTTTAGATGCAAGCTTTAAAGAGTTATATGTAGTAACAATTGAACCATTCTACTCCTGTCTTATTATGAATTTCTTAGTTAAAAGGAATGCCACAAAGACTCACACCATATTGTATTAACAGTGTTAGTAGTAGTTAATCATCACTGTTTTTTTATCACTAATGATGTTAATAATAACAGTAGCATGAGATTATAGTTCCATATTATTATTATATTTATATAATGAATTATAGGCATTGATGTTACTATTATTACAGTGGACCCTTGACTTATGAACTCAATTCATTTATAAGGCTGGTTGTAGCTCAAGTTGCTTGTAAGTCAAGCCTATTTTTTCCACACGAAATAATGAAAAAACTCATTATGCAATCTGAACCTCCAAAAGTACCCCATATATAACATTTTCATAATGAAAGAATAGTTGCATAATGTGCATAATTTACCAGAAACACCAATCATTTTTCTAAGTTATTTACCAAAAATGTTATAAAATGTGCCTAATTTACCAGAAACATCCATTTCATACTGTACTCACCATTCGAGTTGACACATTTGGCTTGCAGGAAGGAAGGATGAAATGCGAAGTGGTCATCGTTGGGAAGGAGAGTCCACCCCAGATCATCAGGAATCTGGGCTAGACTGACACAAAAGCTTGCATATGCTTTTCTGGCATCTTAAGTGTGTTTACAACCACACAAGCAGCCAGAATTGGGGTCATAACTCGAGACCTTTGTCATAAGTTAAACCTAAAATTCTGGTTATAACCCAAGTTCTTTGTGTGTGAGGTCAGTCAAAACTCTAGGGTCCACTGTATTTCACTGAAACAATATCACAGTAAATATTTTTAATATGAAGATTAACACATTAGAAAAATAAAGTGAAATAAATCTTGCATAATTTTTTTCCGAGAGACGCTTCTTCATCTGAGTAAAAATAAAAATGCGTTGTGTCACATTTCGAAAAGCAGACATTGAATTTAAATAGAAAAATCTGTGTCACATGCATTTCGGTCTCTTTATCTCTTTATTTGTATTTGATATGTCAAATTACAAAGCATCTTCAGACAAAAGAGTATGACATGTGAATTGGGTAAGTGCTCAAAGGCATTCATCTTTAATAATTTGTCATAAAGCATGAAGATAAGATCCTGGAAAGATGGATATTGCAAAGTTTCTGCTAATAGAATGACTTCTCTGATCTTGCCATTTGCTCCTCTACATTTTTACCTTTTTCCACTTATGGTTGGTATGTGATAGTACATACAGCAGTGTTTAAGACAGAATAGTGAGACTCTTTTGATATTTACAAAAAAAGAAAAACATTTATTTTCCCCCTGCAGGAAATCCAAAATTAGCTGGCTATATTAGAAGGATAAGATGAATAGTGTAATATTGGGAGTGAGTCAGAATTAAGCTACATAATTCTGCTACATTGAAATCTTAATAGGATTATAACAAGAGCACTAAAACATTGCAACAACCAGGAACATGTTGTATTGGTATAATTGAAATAAAAATATTAAAAAACTTACCCAATTTTAGATAATATGTTTGCTGTTTCTTTCTAAATCAAAATTTAAATATGGATGTCTTAAAATACTTCTTTTATTCTTTACTAAAATTGTCATCAAAAAATATCTTAAAGAAACAACTTCCTAAAGTAATTTAAATTCCAGAAAGATGAATATTAAATTAAGGTTTATAGCCATTATACTAGTATAACAGTTATTTTTAAATATTATACAAATTTATATAGCTATCAATATGTTTTAATAAAAAGTCTTGACAAAAGAAACAATGTATATTTGAGTCAATAAATCTAAGAATTTGAATTGAAACTGTGCTCTTACAGATAAAAATATATAGCCTTTTTCAAAATATAATGGCCTTCTTTATTTACAGAGGGCATGATTGTCCATTTAAAAAAAAACAGCAAGACAATTTAAAAATTTATTAAACATGCCTGGTAATTAGAGCTCAGTGGCCTAAGCACCTGCCTGGCAGGCGTCAGGTTGTGAGTTCAGTAACCGGTCCACAAAAAAACAAAACAAAAAAAAATAACAAATAAAAAAATAAACATAATGAGTATTGCAAAAGTCTAGTCTAGTTATTAATGTACAAAATTATATTCCATTATTGTACAAAAATGGACAATTTAAATTGAAAATAAAATTTCAACAGAACTCAAGAAAGTGAAACACTTAGATACAAATCTAACAGACAAGTATGTACATGCGGGAAATGACTAAACCTGATATGTGAAATAAAAGATCAAATGAAATAGAGATTTAGTTTTCATGAATTATAAGACAACATTATACGATGAAATTCAGTACAAGTCAATCTGTACATATAGTACAATCAAAATCTTGGAAAGCTACAGTGTAGAATTGAGGAACTAGTTCTACATCATGTATGGATGATGGTCAGTCTTGGTTGTCAACCTGATGGACTGAGAGAAATCTAGAAAGTTGACTGAACCACATTTTGGTGTATGTCTGTGAGGGTGTTTCCAGAGGCAATGGGCCTGTGGTCACCAAACTGAGGGGGCAACTCTCCTTGAATAAAAGCAGCACCATGCATAATACTGAGACATCAGACAGAAAGAAAAAGCAGAATACAGAAGCATACCCAGAGGTACAAGCCACTTTTCTTAAGAAGGTGATTTTTTTTTTAATGCTGTTGCCATTTTCCATATACAGCTGACTCCAAATTCTTCAGCCATTTAACTCCAGGAAGATTCAGACCTTTGACCTTGCAATGGTGCTGTATCATTGGTCTGTGTTATTCAGAGGATTCTAGATTTTTTTTTTTTTTTTGTACAGGGAATTGAGTTCAGGACCTTGAGCTTGCCAAGCAGTTGCTGTGACACTGAGCTATATCACCAGCTAAAAGTTTTATAATTTTTGGGGGGGAGAGTATACTAGGGATTGAACTCAGGACCTTGTGCTTGCCAAGCAGGAGGGATTCTAGCTTCTTGAACTGGTTATGTCAGCTTTCCAGCCTGCAGACAGTCACTGTGGAACTCGTAAACTCTGATCACATAAGCCAATATAATAAATACTCTCCAGTACTTACATATACACTCTAATGGTTCTGTTCCTCTAAAGAACAGTAACACAATATGAGAAACCCAAAGACCCAGAGGAGTCAACACAACAGAGAATAAAAGGAATGAATGGAAGAATTCATATTACTCAATTTTTAAATTATAGATGGCATTAACCAAAATGGTGAGGTAATGGAGAAAGAAGAGACACACAGAGTAATGGAACTGAATGGAGATCCCAGAAATAGGCTTGTACTGTCAACTCGCCTTTTAAGAAATTACAAAAGACAATTAAATGAAAAGGTGATAATAGTTTTTAAAACAATTTGGCCCAGAAAAAATTAGATTTCCACACAAAGCAAAAGAACCTATGCACAGAACTTTCAAACTTCACTATAAACAAAAACAAACAAACAAACAAAAACCCTCAAATGGATTATAGAAGTGCTGTGAATGCAAAATGTCAAAACCATCATTCCAGAAGGAAGTATAGGAGAATATTGCTGGTGCCCTTGGATTTGCTGAGAAGCTTTAGCCATAACATCAAAGGATCAGTACCTGAAATTTTAAAAGTGGTAACATTAACTTAATTAAATAAAAAATTTTAGCTGAGAAAAGCATTATTAGGATATTTAAAAATAGAAAGTACTTTTTGTAAATATAAGGATATTATATACAAACATTACTTAAAATCAGCAGTCAGAAAACAGCCCAAGGTAAAATGGTTATGTGATCTAAACAGAGAAACTTTATCAGGAAGAAAGAAATCAAGAAACATGTGAGAAGATATTGAAATCAACAGACACAGTGAAATACCACTCTGTATCTATTAGAATAGGTAAAATTGAATAATTAAAAGTACAAACTGCTGGTGCAGAAACTGGAGTTATTATTCATTGCTGGTGGTAATGTCTAATGGACCAGACAGTTTTCAAGACAGTTCAACGGCAATCTTTTGATATTTTATGTTTTTTGTTTCATTTTTCAAGGTTTGGTTATAAAAGTTGGTTATAAAATTTAAGGTTTATGTCCCCACCAAATCCTTCAGTCCAGTGTTCATAAATAATTATTCATAGTTGTCAAAAGTGGAAATAATTGGGATAGAAGAAGGAATAATAAAATTGTATTACACTTAAAAATTTGTATATTTAGCAGTAAGAGTAAATGAGTCTTCAAACCACAAAACCACAGCTATGAGAAATGAAGCTAGTCTAAAAATGCTATGCACTTTACAACTCCAGTTACTAGCATGCCAGAAAGAGTAGGAATTCATTACAGGCATACTGGAAAATTGAAAGGTTAAGAGTGTCAACTATCATGAATTCCAAATGGTGGAAAAGATGTGTTACCTGTCTATAAGAAATAAATCTGTAAGACATTAATCCTGTAACACGTTAAGCAAAATAGAGATAAGAAAATTGTCATATATTATATTGAAAATTAGGAAATAATCGGTATTCCTCAAGGTACTCCACAGAAACAAAACTAACACACACACACACACACACACACACACACAACTATCTCTAAGAAGAGATTTACTTTGGCAATTTGTTTATGTCACGATGGAGATAAAAGTTCTGTGATATGCTGTCAGGAGGCTAGAAAACCCATGATATGAATCAGCTTGAGTTTGAAGGCCTGAGAGTCAGGAAAGCCTATATTTAAGGCAACAGAGGATGACAACACTTAAAAGCAGAATATGAGCTCACACTATTCAGTCCCTCAGGAGACTGGGGACCCCTATGACATTAAGCACCGTGGACTGCGGATGCTTTTTTATGTAGGCTCCTGATTCAAATGCTAGGCACTTTCAGAAAGGCCCTTAAAGATTTACCCAGAAATAAAGTTTTCTCAGCTATTTGACGATCTCTCAGCACAGTTAAATTGACACCCTAAATTAACCATCACAAAACCTTAAAGCAATATCCCCCACTCCAAACTTCTTATACACATTCAAAGACATTTTAGTTAATTGCTAATTAAAATATGAAACCTTCATCCATGTGACAAGCAGATAAACATGTGCTTAATAATAAATGTAAAATATTCGTTGCTGTTCAAAGGAAGGAGGCATGATACCAATAATTAAGCACAAACCCCTGGGCTTAGAAGTAGCATAGTAAATTAAAAATAGATGATAAAGAAAGCAGTAAATAATAACCATAAATACATTATTAGCGTAACTAAATACACTAGAGACAAATGAAGGCAAAATTTGATTGTTCATAAAGCATTTTTTAAAAATTAAAATCTTTTCAATCATTATGCTATTAAGCAAGGAAAATAAACAAGAATGGACAAACTAATAAGAAATGTGAAAGACAGCTACATATTATTCAGACAACGCAAAGGATCAAAAATTGATTAATGAGCAATTTTGTTTCCATAAAGAAACAAAACAGAAAAGGAAAATTCTTACTGCCCATCCAAGTAGTTCTCTATGTATTAAAAATTAATTCTACAGTACCAAAATATCTCTCAAAACATTAAACAGTTCTTTGTTCAGAAGCAGAAGTCAACCATACTGTTCAGGTTATGACCATCTGTATTTTAAAAATAATAGATTTTTAATCATTCATTTCTTTTATATTATATGTTGGAACTTTGCTCATGCAAAATGCATTTCTCCACACACTTATCTCTAATAAAAATAATTACCACACTTCTAAGAACAGACACTACACTTACTCTTAGCTAAGTAGGATGGCAGTTACCAGGAGCTGGGAAGATGAGTGAAGTAGGGACAATGAGGTGAGCTCACGCAATGGGCAGAGTTTCAGTTAGTTAAAAGGAATCTGCTCTGGTGTTCTGTACCAGAATAGGACACCTGAATAGGATACATTATGTATTTGAAATGGTAAGAAGAGAAGATTTTGAAAGTTTCCACAACAAAGAAATGATGAATGTTTAAAATAATGGATTCATCAGTTACCACGATTTAATCTCTTCACAGTGCATACATGTATCAAAACACTGAAATGTACAGCATAACTATGGAGAATTATTATGTAAAAATCAAAAGATAATTAAACAAAGATCAAGTTAAGTGTTGCTTGTCGGTAGGAACTGGTCCCCCCAGAACGTCCTTAAAGATAATTTCTTTGGTCAGTTGTTCAGAAAAAGAGAGCCAAACAGAAAAAGAGAGAACTTTTGTTTAAGTGATTAAGAAAGATTATTGTTATATAGTTAAGTGTTCTTAGAGGAGGGGAAGGAAGTAGAGAGGAAGTAAAGGTAACTTTAGCAAAAAGTGAGCCTGATTCCAGAAGAAGTTCTGCAGAAGAACTGCATCAATACCCCATGAGTTGGGGTGGGGGGTGCTGTATGACCACAGTCCTGCCCTTGGCTGAGGTCTATGGAGGATGGGGGAGAGGGTTAGAGGTGATATTAGCTTCCACACTGCTGTGGCAGACATTGTTTTCCTAGGGCACCTCTTTAGACAAGGGGATGGTTGTGACTGGCTAGAAGCCCATAGTGTCAGGATCTGTAAAGAGTTTACCGGACACCAAGACCATCATCGTCCAGGAGCAACATCAAAACCATCAGTACCCAGTATGTACTTCCTTTGATAATGGATTCTGTGAGACATCTTGAGACCTATTAAGGTAACATTTCATAGAATTTTATCATTATTTCACCTTTAGTCATTCCTAGATCACATGGTGATGACTCATTTAATCTCTTGTAGATGATTTATACTCTACCAGTGTTCTTGGAATATGTTCATACATGTGCTTTTCTGTATTTTAGGTGTTTATTTTAGAAAATATATATATTCTAATATTGTATAATATAGTCTTACAATTTTATAGTGTGAAACTTCTAGTTTATTTTAAATTTGTTGCAGAATTTACAGCCATGCCCTCCCCCTTTGGGGAATGGGGCATTAATCACGAAGCTGTGGCAATGGTCAAGCACAGTCAAGTGTCCGTGGCTCAGATGTTCTTCATTTCCAGACACAATTCCCTCCCCTCACATGGTCACATATTCATGGTGCTATGGTTCATCCTAATGTACACATGGCAAAAATTTCCAAAAGAGCATAAAATTCCTTTTTTTCTTACTAAAGGAAGGTTATGTTGAAACCTATACCCCATTTATGAAACAGCAGTTGAAATCTGTACCATTAGTATGATTCTACACGATGAAACATCTGGAATAGCATTCCTTATTTATTTCATCTTGAATATTTGGCATTTCTGTCGCCGATGAGCCTAGGTTTTTTTTTTTTTTTGTTTGCTTCAGATGGAAACTGAATCAGCAAAGAGCAGCTCCCCTAGAGGTCTGGACGACACTAGAGAACCCCAGAGAATACTGGATGCCAAGAGTTGACAGTACCAACCACTTGTGCTGGACTCTACTGAGTCTTGAACTCTGCCGCTGGTCTTTGTTGGTTGCTTGTCCTTGGAGCTCTTTGGTGTTAACCGCTCTGTGGGTTTATTGCTTTCTTTTGAAAGGACTGTTCTGTCCACAGTACTCCGGAGAAGAATCTGGAGTAGATTTACAGGACTTTTAGAGTCCACATGACCTGAGAAACAATTCACAAGCAGATGGACATCAACACTGAGGTCAGCCTTTAACAGGGACTGTGAGACAACACAGAGGACTCGGCACAAAGGAGGAGCCCTCCTAGACCAAACCTGACAAGTGTCTGGGAAGTGCTAGTTACAGAGTAGCTTGCAAGAATCTTCTGGAAGGCTTGCTATGAAGGTTTAGAATGCAAATAAGGGCCCCAAACTCCTCCTTTTCTGATCTTAGCCATACCTAAGTGCCTCCTCCCTTCCTCAGAAAGGCAACAGCACCATCTGAAGTGGTGAGAGTGGGGGAGACAAGTTATGCTGCCCGGTTGCACTTATGTTGGATGGGAGCAGTGTGATGTCCAGACAGGACACTGAAGCAAATTGTCCCAGGCCACTGGGGGCTGAGGGGAACCAAAGAGAGGTAGAGGGAAGGGCTGCAACAGCCACCAGCCTAGGCTTGTCTCCCCTTCAGCCAACAGGGGGAAAATGGCAAAGTCAGGTGCTTCTCCTCTGTCTCATTTGCAGACTTCTTTTCTAAATCTATCATACTTTTCCCCCTCTGTGTCTCTGGTATTGTTTTGGATGTTAAGCTCTACAAAAGCTGGCCACAAAGTAACCGTGCACAGATCATGACATGGCTCCAGAGACTGCTACTTAGGAAAAGTAGCATAAAAAAGCATCAAAGATTTATTTCCTTGTCAGTGCTTCCTTTTCTAAGTAAAACAAACTTCAGAAGGCCAAAACATCCCAGCCCCAACAACAGATATTTTAACTTTTCAACTAAACTTAGCATGTTATTTAAATAGGATCAATTTTCTACATAGGCACTTAGATTTAGCTAAATAAATCAATGTTTTAGTGTATTAAAGGAGAAAAAGATTAAAATTATTTCAGAACTTCTGTTCATGATGTTTTAAGTGAAAAGCTATTTAGGACATTTTAAGCCTTCAACAAAAAGAGTTTACAAAAATTGATTCCACGATCAGGCAATACAGTGGATTCTCGAATAATGATTATTAAAATGGTTTCACTGAAATCTCATTCCAGAACCCTTGCAAGTGACCAATTTACTCCAAATTCACAGTCAGGTTAGTAAGTGTAGTCATTTTTCTAGGTCAGTTCAAGCAGCGATCAAAATCCTGGCAATGTCATAACACATAAAACCGTTTTTTTTTTTTAAGACATAGAAATCAATCCATTTTTCATAGACATTTCAGATAGTTTATTCATTGAAACTAGAAAACTTGCAATTTTTGCAGATAAAAATACAGAAGTATGGAGAATGTAACTTAGTTATACAAATCTCCCTTGTTCATAATTGCTGTAGTTTGAATGTTGGAATCTTCCCAGAAGAACACTTGTGTTGCAGGCTTGAAAGGTGGTGGAACCCTTAAGAACTGGGGCCTAGTGGAAGAAAGTTTGGCCCAGGGGAACACTGAGATTCCAGTCCTCTTCTATCCAGCTCTTTCTTTTCTGGCAAGGTGAACAGATCTCCTGTGGCTCGGCCATCTGCACCTCCACAGGTCCAAAGCAACAAGGTCAAGTGCCCATGGACTGAAAGCTCTAAAACCAAGAAGCAAAATAACTCTTCTTTCCTTATAGGTTGTTCATCTCAGGTATTTTGATGCCAAACACCATCTTTAATGAAAATGAGCTAATTACACAAATGGTTTCCTTAGTAAGTAGAGGTCTGTTAAGAATGTTCTGTAAGAATTTCCAGCTGTAGAACAGTCTAGAAAAACTGCCTATGGTTAAGTTAAACAATAGAAAAGGCCAAACCTATGGTGTAACCTGAGGAAATATGTTGAACATGATTTGATAGCATTAGAAATAGAGTGGTACCTCAGTTCACAAACTTAATTTGTTCCAGAATTTGGGGGAATTGTTCATGCTTCAGTTTGCGTGAGAAAGATGGCAGCAGTTCTATTCCTCAGATGATACAGAGTCCGTGAACAGAAGTAAATTTTTGCTAAAGTGTTCATGAACCAAAGTACCACTGTAATGTTTCTTGCTACTCATAGTATGAAAAATATGCACAGCTTAGCATACAGATTTCATCAACAATAGCAAATATTTGACAGTCACAGAAAATGACCGTCAAATCATAATTCCATGCATAGCCCAACTCATACAGCTGAGATAAAGAGATATTTTGTTTCCTTATTGTCATATACTGACAACCTACATTAAACTCAGGCTCATGTTTCCAGCTCCATTTAATTAGGCCATAGATTTTCTTTCTGCTGGTTGATCTTTGGAACTTTTGACACTGTTCCAGGTCATCTTTTCTTTTCCACAAAATGTAGCTGATGTTTCTGAATGAATATCTTAGATCTTTCAAGATCTTTGTCTAAATAAAGAATTTTATATCACATTCTTGACTTTATCTTCACTATATTTACTGGTAGCTCACTAGATAATATCTCTGTCTTGGAAATCATTATTTGAGGATTGCCACCCATCTGGAGATGATGATAAAGACAATCTTAGTTTTCAATCTACCAGGCATTACTAGCTGGCTTCTTAATATTTAGCACAACTCTTTCTGCATTGTTTTTGTACTTCAGAAATTACTCAGCTAGTCTTGGTTACTTTTTACTCATTGCTGAGACAAAATATATGATACCCAATATTAGGAAAGGAAAGGTTTATTTCTTACTGTTCTTGGAGGTTTCAGTCCATATTCAGCTGGCTGCAAGGCAGGGTGGCATGGTGGGGCCGCCATTCATGGTGGCTGCTAACAGCAAGGTAAACCAGCAAGAGCAGGAAAACACACTTTCTTCCCACCCTTACACTGTATATTGGCTCTACCCCTGAGCAGATGCAGCACTCACATCATCAATCCCAGCACTAGACAACAAACCAATCACAAACACCAGACTCAGTAGCGTCCATGGCATGATTACATGAGACTTGGCCAGGCCACAAGACCATAAACCATAACACAGCTCTTCTTAGAAATCTCCTTAGCAAAGTTGTCAGTTTCATTGGATGTGTGTCTTATTTTTCACTAAATCCAGATTACAGTGCTGCCAGTGACCACTCTTCTCTTCCAGCTTCCTAGGCAAATCCTTCTATTTTCTCTCTGCCCTTCAGTAAACATATCTGCTACGTCCTGTGAATCTAAAACCTGGCTTGGGTCCCTTCCAGGTTTCACTAACTATTACCTCAAGGCTGTAGAAAGTTGCATAGGATTCATCCAGTCCAAAATCAATGCTACATGTAACTAAAAACTGGCAAAAACCATCATTTTTCCACACAATAGTTACTTGCGTTCCTTGCTTCATACATACCATATTTGGATGTTGCTATTTTGGCCCATGATAGGTAGCTGCACTGCAGTGTACTTTGTTATACTACCAAAGTGCAGGTGTAAAAGTGAAGCAATGCCATAAAAATATATGTCACTATTTATATTAATGACAAGCATTCCTTAAATGCCCTTTCTAATACTTCATGTCATTATTAGTATATCAGGCCTTGTGTGATGATGTGGCAGAATGAAGTTGTGGGCTGAGGAGGTGAAGTGTTAGTAGGAAAGTTTATTAAGAAATCAAAAACAAGCTATAAGAAAAGTTCTCTTTATCTCAGAGATCAAAAAGGGGTGTTGGTGAGGCATTTTTGTCCAGAGATTTTTAGATGATCTGAGAAGGAAGTGTTTTTATTTGTTTGTTTTCTATGGCTATTTATAAAGATTGAGTGGTTTTTATCTACAGGGGAGCAATCATCTTGTTTCAGAAGACACAGTAACAAAAGTGATCAAGTGTTGTCAAGATATATATGCCAGTCTCTGGTTTGATTATGTTATGAGGCGGTCTTCAATAGAAGGCTCTGAGGCAGTCTTAGGTGGCTGAAGCCATCTGTTAATTGTGTGCCTCCTAATGCCTTTTCTACAATTTGAGACTTTCACCTGGGCCCACGCCCTTGTACTGTCCAGCCTTGTTTATCCTGACCCTGTTTTGTGTGTCTGTGTCCTGACTGCCTGCACATGATCCATCTCCTGTCTCTACATTGTGGGAAACTCACTCACTGGGCAGGGGAGCTCTTATGTCTGAAATAACTGATTTATATGCTATCTAAATACCATTGACTTTACCTCAACTTAACTTTCCTTTGTTTTCCTTTCCCTTCCCTTCCTTTCCTTTCCTTTCCTTTCCTTTCCTTTCCTTTCCTTTCCTTTCCTTTCCTTCTCTTTTCTTTTCTATAAATTTGGAGTCTCAGAATCTCAATTTGAACAATTTACAAACACCTTCAAAGAACTGAGGAAAACCTCAAGGGATAAACTATTTCTCCTATCAGTTTTATTTCAGGCTTTTGTTTGCATGAGCTCCTATGTTCCTTTTCCACTGGCATCCTTTTTGTGTATTGATTTGTTTCATTGCATGATACAGATGATTTTTCAAGTGATTTTCCAAATGATTTTAGGATTGGAACTGATTTTACCAGAACAAAATATTAGGAAAAACTAGCATACTTTTCTGCTTTTGATGTAATAAGACAGACTTACCACATGATCTCAGCTTTTCTGTTGGATCATTTCTTTCAAATATATTAGTAGCATTTTAGCTATTGTTGCCACTGTGCTCTCCTCAAAGCCTGATAATTCTCACTTACGTGTGACTTACTGTAAGAGAACAAACTCAATCAGATCTCCTGAAGTTTGGGTAGGTTTTAGTGCTAACTGAAGCATGTTTCTGTCAGTGTTAATTATGATAGATTTTTGCATATACTTCATTTGTTTGGTTCACATCAAGCATCAAAGTCCCTTGACCAAGGCGTTAATAGTCAAACTATCCTTTAGCATTTCCTAGATTTTGACAGATTCAAGTCCATGGAGCAGATCATAAACAGACAGCCTGCCTGGCTCTCAGCACAATGAGCTCTTTGTTATCACGTATCTGTGCAAGGTGAACAGTGGGTTTTATTTCTTTCTGCCTTACCTGAAAAGCTCCTCTCTAAAATAGCATGTAACCTGCAGCTAAAAAGGGAAGAAATGGTGAAGCACATCACTGATATTTTAATAAAATATCTAGGTTGGAGCATGCTCTGGTTGTTTACATGGGAAGCTGGTATCTCAGAATGATTACTTTAATGAAAAGACAAGAAAGAGAAGCTTTCTCAAGCATAATCTTTTACAGTAGTTGTAGCTGCCTTAGGGTTATCACCTACACATTGTGTAAAAGTGAATAAATCATAGCAAAAATTAGGATAATGTGTGTGCTCAGCATTTCCATTTTAAAGGAAAAAACTAAATGTTTAAAAAACATTTAATGTTAAATTGTGTGACTGACATAAGAAATTGGTATAAGTATAATGAGGGAAGGTTGTTCAAACCTGTCATGGTGTATTTCAGAAATACTCATAGCAACAGAATTCACTTCCTTTTTACAGATACAGAAAAAATTTCGGAGTAGTATAGAGCTGAGTTGTAGCAGGATTGTAGAGGAAGAAATACATCACTTTAATTTACTGCTTTTATTAATTTATAATGCTGAAATCCATACATACTGGCTGCATACCTATTAAGTGTCAATGGCAACAAAAAATAGGATAAATATGTACTAATATTTTACATAAAAATGACTACTAACACAAAATTATGTCAGGATAAAAGGTACAAGATTACTAGTTTAAGCTGAAGGTTTTCTATTAAGTAGAAGAGACCATTACTTATAAAGGATTTTAGACTTTAAAGTACTCTTTGTTTGTGGTTCTGTATTTATTTTACTTATGATTAATATTAAATTGTCCTTCCAATAGTAAGTATCATAAGAATATTTAAGGCATTTATTTTCCCAACCTCAAATATTTTTATTAAAGCCTGTTATTTGGGATATATCCTTATAGCATCAGGA